>JASAND010030038.1:0-16491 GCA_030248195.1 Trissonchulus latispiculum | reverse complement strand
CAATATCAAAAATGTATCATCGTTTATATTCTTTATCATTTGGTGATGGTAGTCGGTTTTGCTTACCAACAGTAAGTTTGGTATCAAAATTTGATGATTTTATTATATACCGACATAAGAAGAGTGAGCTACTAGAGGGCTTCTCTTCTTGGCATTGTGTAACGGTGCTCCGACCACAATTTTCCCCGTTTGAAGGGTGTCGACAAGCATACCCCCTCTGCGATTAGGGGGGTGTCCCCGTTTGGGAGGTGGGTCTCCCAAGCGCCAAGCAGACTAAGATTGGCTGACTCCTTTGGCTGTTAGCGAGCCCCCCCAGCCAAAACGGGAATCATTTTAGCGACCTTTCCCTAACACGGGGACCCTTTTTGGAAATAAGGTGAAAGCACCGCAATCCCGTACAAACCCTCCCCAAATGGAGGGAGCTTCTGCTATCTGATTGGCAGTTGACGACCCCCTTTAAAGACGGGGACCTCTTTTTGATGAAACTCCCCCATAAACAAAGGGGAATATGCTTTGTCGAATTGGTCGACCCGCAACGTGGGAACACACTCTACTAGCTCAGTCGTCTTCTAGTATAGTGCAATTATGCCCTCTTGCCGTTATTATATATCAAATAGTATCAGTAGTTTTCTTTTTACAGCTACAAACTACAAATCAATTTTTGCGATAGTTACCGTGCACACAAAAGTGAATGCGAAATATGCAGGATCAATTTGCAGTATTGATAGGAATATTGATTAGTATATTGATCGGACAGAATGATTCCAGTCCAACTGATCTGATAAGACAGCTCTGTGATTCAGACTTGTACAATCAGCAAGTGATATATTATCACGTAACGATGCTGGGAGCAAGCTTCAATGTCAGCTTGCTGAGAAGGGAATGCAGATCTAGCAAGAGAGGGCTCGCCCTTGCAGACCACTGTTCAAACTACCATCGAGATGCAGTCTTTGGTTCTGTGCAGATGTATAACAACATGGTACTACGGTAATATATATATATATATATATATATATATATATATATATATATATATATATATATATATATATATATATATATATATATATATATATATATATATATATATATATATATATATATATATATATATATATATATATATATATATATATATATATATATATCAAATTATTCACGGATGATTCGAAAATTTACGAATAGCACGAATATTTGAATAGTCGTTTATTATTCCCGAATAGTTAATGAATTAAGCCCAATTCACGACGGCGCGCTTTGTGATGTGTGGTCTGTGCGTTTGTGCTTTGTGCTTTGTGCTTTGTGTTTTCTCGGTTCAATGAACCCTATTAAAGCGTATTAAAAGTATTAAAGCGGTGACATTTTTAAATGTTTTAAAAATACTTCTGTCCCAAGGTGACCTTGGTGCCCGGTTCTCGGTTTGCACCTTTGCTGCGCGAAAGCGTCCTCTAAAATGCCAGTACAGCTTAGGAACGAATTCAAACTTAAGCTTGGTTCTATTGTGCTTGGGTGGCTCAATTGGTAGAGCGTTGACCTGGAAAGCCAAAGGTTGTGGGATCGATCCCCACCTCAGGCCCGAATTTTTCGGGTCGGAGGTGCTGTCGTGACACACCTTAGTTTCGTTCGTTTTTTCACTTATGGAGCTAGTACAGTTGCTATTTAAAAATTATTTCAATCTTTATCCGAACTCTTAGTGCAACGTTCTTCCATTGTCTGTAGCTGTTACGGCTTAGGGAATTATTTTTGAGATAGTTTGTGGGTAGTTTTGGAGGTTTATTTATTAATTATAAGTAATATTCGCGTGATTATGTTAACTATTTTGTTGTATTGACGTATTTCCTGTGGACCGTTTCAGTCCCTTTGTTTTTGGTAATTTCTGGGCCTTAAAAATCTTTCTGTTTGTACTCATTTTCGGGGATCAGTCCCTCGCTTTTTTCGGTAAATGCGGTTTCAATTTTTGGACCGTCTAGTCTAGGTTTTTGTGTAGCTTTGCGTACTCCGCAGCTGGCGCTTATCATTTAGTGGACTGGTCTGGTATTAAGTAGGTTAGTTATTTAAGGTGGTGATTCCCTTTGGTCACATAAAGTTTGCACCATTACTACTGGTTCATTACTTGGAGCCATTTTTATGTCAAAACGTAGCTTGACATTTTCTCTTCTAATGCATGCCATGAAACTAATGTTGTGTTTCTAAAATATTTTTAACACATTTTAGAAGAAGTATACTTTTCCAGAATTTTTGCCGACTCAAGTAAATTTTTTCGCGAGACATCGATTATTTCATTCGATACCTCCATCAAATAGCTGGGGACGATTTTTATTTATCGTGAAATCGCTCTTCGTTATAGAGAAGTAAGCTGAAATGTGTGCGTAACCTGTATTTTGCCTACTTTTTCCAAATTTGTCAAGCGATTACTTTCGCTAGAAGCAGCAATCGGGGCAACTAAAAAATCGTCCCTGGGTATATCTGTGCAGAATACATTTGTTCAGTAGCAGCCCTCCAGCTTGCATGGTGAATGCTCCACAATCTTTGGAAAAAATTGGTCGTGTTTTTGCAAAAACTACATTTTTTATGATAGCAGCCTACGGGATAGCAGTTGGAAGACGATCATGTGTCGGACAATTTGTCCCTGTGAGACCTTCAGATCGACGCCCTTAGTTTGATTTTACGGCTTGCGTAGTTCAAGAAATGTTGGATTATTTGATTTCTGCAAAAATGACAAGTTTTCGACGCCAAAACAAGAAAATCGGCTATATCTCACGGTAGAGAAAAGCTAGAAACTTGCTTTAAAAAGCAAAAATATGAAGCTTAATGAGATCTTTCGAATGAATATAGTCATAACTGTATAGAAGCTGCCAAACGTTCAGAAATTGGGAAAAACCACTCTGACCGGAAATCTCGAATTTTTGAATCGGGATTGCGCGGAGGGGGTTAGAACGCTAAAAGAACTTGTTTCGGAAAGTATCATCAAATTTCATCTTGATTTACGCCGTCAAACAACACTATGTGCCCAAAAGGAATCACCACCTTAAGGTGGTGATTCCTTTTGGGCACATATTGTTGTTTGGTGGCGCAAATCAAGATGAAATTTGATGAAACTTTCCGAAATAAGTTCTTTTAGCGTTCTAACACCCTCCGTGCAATCCCGATTCAAAAATTTGAGATTTCCGGTCAAAGTGGTTTTTCCCAATTTCTGAACGTTTGGCATTTGCTATACAGTTACGACTATATTCATTCGAAAGATCTCATTGAGCTTCACATTTTTGCTTTTTAAAGTAAGTTTCTAGCTTTTCTCTACCGTGAGATATAGCCGTTTTTCTTGTTTTGGCGTCGAAAACTTGTGATTTTTGCAGAAATCAAATAATCCAACATTTCTTGAACTACGCAAGCCGTAACATCAAACTAAGGGCATCCATCTGAAGGTCTCACAGGGACAAATTATCCGACGCATGATCGTCTTCCAACTGCTATCCTGTAGGCTGCTATCATAAAGAATGTAGTTTTTGCAAAAACACGACCAATTTTTTCCAAAGATTGTGGAGCATTCACCATGCAATCTGGAGGGCTGCTACTGAACATATGTGTTCTGCACAAATATACCCAGGGACGATTTTTTAATTGCCCCGATTGATGCTTTCTAGCTAAAGTAATCGCTTGACAAATTTGGAAAAAGCAGGGGAAAGGGGGGGGGGGGGTGGGGGGGGGGGGGGCGGGGCGGGGGGGCGGGGCGGGCGTGGTGGCGGGGGGCGTGGGGGCGGCTGGCCGGGGGGGGGGGGGCGCGGGGGGGGGGGGGGGGGGTCGGCGGGGGGAGATCCAGGTTACGCTCACATTTCAGCTTATTTCTCTATAACGAAGAGCGATTTCACAATAAATAAAAAATCGTCCCCAGCTATTTGATGGAGGTATCTAATGATATAACCGATGTCTCGCGAAAAAATTTACTTGAGTCAGCAAAAATTCTGGAAAATTATACTTCCTCTAAAATGTGTTAAAAATATATTAGAAAAACAACATTAGTTTAGTGGCATGCATTAAAAAGAGAAAATGTCAAGCTACATTTTGATATAAAAATGGCCTCTTAACTCCAAGTAATGAATGAGTAATAATGGTGCAAACTTTATGTGACCAAAGGGAATCACCACCTTAAGTGAGTAACTTTCAGCCATTCTTTTGCCTTTTCTTTATATGTGAGACTTTGCTTTCTTATCGGTGGTTTGACTCCATTCGTTAGGATACAGTTAGGCTTGTTTGGCAAGGTATTCGCAGGTTGACTGGAACTACGTCTTCAATAGAATAGATATTTCAAATTCAAATGCAAAAGTTCAATTTTTCGAAACATATATATTTGTTTTGTTTAAGGTATTTCTGAACATGTAAATATTTATATAGCCATGCCGTTATTTGAGGGGACAAAATTTTCTTTAAATTTTCTTTCATTTTCTTTTTCTTTTTCTTGGGAAAGAAGAAAATTGCAATAGCGTAAGCTAAGATTTGACAGCTGTCAGCGTCAATGATATAAACAATATGCATAAGAGCGAAATTTTGCACACTAAGCATAGGTGAAAAGTGCAAGTGTTGCCAATAGTTTACACTTAGCCCAGCATGAAGTCATTATTAAAATTATGAAATTCAAGGGCCATTTTCTTTTTCTTTTTCTTTATTTAAAGAAAATTTCTCATTTTCTTTCATTTTCTTTCCCCTCAAATAACAGCATGGCTGTACCTATTAAAATAGCTTCTTTTACTTTTTCAAATATTTTTAGCTAACTTTAGTAATTAATCAATACAGTGAGTACTTTTTTCAAGTGCTGAAGCGACTGGGGTCGTTCGGGCCGTGTCTCGGTTCGGACCTCTCGGGCCTTGACTCCGGCCTCGGGCTCGGCCCAGGCTCGGGCTGGCCCGAGCCCGAACGGTACCCGAATCGAGAAATCAGTCCGGCCCGAGCCCGAGCCCGGCCCGAGAAATTTTTTAGTGGCACAACCCTACACGTGTCTCAAGATTTCTTGTGTGCACACTCGTCTATATTTGACAGACAAATGCGAGATTTCTTTGTCCACATCGGTTTTGTAATCCATATAGCCAGGTAGCTGAATATTATATTGCACTTTGTCCTTCTAGTACGTTATTCTAGAGCAAAAGTTGTTGCGTTGCACTATTGGAGCATTGTCAGTCAGACCCGTCTATCAGTTTCCTACTCGTTCTAATCCATTTCAAACAATTTTACCAAATAAAATTATTTTAAATTTTATTCAGCCAACTCCACTCTACTATGTAGTTCGGATAAATACTGTATTATGGTTTGCTGATGCTCTACACTCTCCTAGAAGGGTCCTTGAACATATCCATAGCTTTTCAGCATTTAAAGGTGCATGCCAATCCGAATCGGGCTAAGGCATTTTGAAAGTAGGATATTCGAATAATTGTTACCAAAGCGTAAAAGGCTTGATATGTTCACTATTAGTTTTCCTTTTTCTTTCCTTCTTCAAAAAGTATCTGCGTAACCGGTGGCGATAACAGATGTTACAGGCAAGACTAAACAGCAGTTGAAATTGTTTCCGTCCAGGGGCCGATGTTATCAACATCTAAGCCCGGGTTAACTCGCTAACTAACTAACGCTAACTTTACTCGACCATCTTTAACACATGAAGTTAACCAGGGTTAGCGGGTGTTTGTTAATTCGCGCTATTCATATTCCAATCCAGTAGAGGTCAAATTGTTGGATGGACGATAGCGTGCAGTGTAGATTTTGCTTTTAGTTTGGTTTTTCGATTGATTGGATGAACCGCCCTAATGTGATGTAAATACAATTAGATGGAATAGGAATAAAATGATACCAACCAACTGTAATGAACAACATACATAATCAGAATACGGAATTGATCCCGCTATTAACTAAAGTTTTTGTGTTTTAGTTGGAGAAAACTTGTGGGGAGCAACGTTTGACAAATTCTCCATTCAAGGAATGGTAGGAAATTGGCTGGGCGAAGGACATACCGCTGGATGTGATCAGCCGGGCTGGACGTGCTGCAATTACGGGTAAGCTGCTCAAACGTTTTCAAGGTGTAGGTTACAGGTAGCTTAGACAAACCTGTTCAAACTGATCTGGAATTGACGCAATTTGGTTGATAGATTTTAAAAATTAACCCTAATCGCTATTTAAGCTTTAGATTGGTTTCTACAGTTTTCAGTGTCCATTTACCGCCAGCAGTATAGTAACAAACGTTCTGCTGTCCTGAGGCTGTTTCCTTTCCTGCATTTATGTCGGTTCTGCGATGTTATTGAGCACTGACTGCTCTTCCCCAATTAAATTCCATTTGACTTGAGGTTATTTCATGTTTTTCCTGTCGGTATCGTTTTTCCCAAAGTGTAGTTGAGTCTTATCGCACACGTTTGTGGACAGAACTCCACATCCAAGATAACTTAAGTTCCTGAAAATCATTTCGAAAACAATTAAGCAGCTAACTAATGGCCACTAGAGATGCCACCGTCGGTCTGGCCCGGGCTGAATTTTGTCAGCTTGCGGGCCGGACGGGGCCGAGCAAGAATTTGGCAGAACCGAAAACATTCAGCCCGTGCTCATCTCTAATGGCCACTGTTTATGCTAAGTTTCTGTTGGAAACAAACATTTGTTCTATCTGGAGAGGAAAGCATTAATGGTGTAAAATTAGTGTTGATGAGAGTGCTGTCGTGGAGTTTTTCAGGGATGCAGATTTTAGACCTATCGTTGCACAGGGGATCTAACTCATAGCATTCTCCGTGTAAGCACAATATGCAAATTAGATTTGCATGCCTTTTGAATCGTCATTTGACTAGGCGTGCGTGATCGGTGCCGCAGCTTCAAGTCAGTCCGCTTTAATTAATGATTTCACTTCAATCCTCAAGAATGCGAATTAGGCACAGAAAGAACGAAAGGAAAGAACTCTCATTATCAACACGGTTTGTGTTTTCAAGCTGCGGTCAGCGGTTAATGAGGAGAGAATGAGGGTACGTCCACAGGCATGAGTAGGGTTGGTGCTTCAGTTTTTAGAAATTGTTTTGGAATGCAGGCATAGTGCCGCTGTAAGAAATATTTGTAATTTGCTTCTTAATACACACCATTAGCGCTATTCACCACGTTCACCTAAGCAAACACAAGTACTGGAAAGGAATAATGCCCCATTAGGGTTCTGCTTGTTTGTATTGCAGGTGTTTACACTTCTCTCAAATTCTTTGGGAGGATACGAAAGAGATGGGTTGCGGCTACGCTTCCTGTCGGAATTTAGATGTTTGGAAGGATTGGGGAATTAACGAGGAACAACTTAAAGGCTATGCTGCAATATCTGTCGTTTGCTATTATTCTCCGGCTGGGAATGCTCCAGGAAGACCCTTGAAATCTTGGAAAAAACGATGACTGCATATCTGACAGTTTTTCGCGAAATATGCTCTAAACATTAAGTTTGTAGACGTGTCGGTTTAGGCTGAGATATTTCTGGTATTTCACGACTATAACACTTTGAATACAAAAAATGGCAGCAAATAGGTGCTAACACAATAGTACCGTATTCTAGCGCTTAAGGGAACACCCACTTAAGAGAACATGTTCTCTTAAATGAACGTGTTCTCTTATGTGAAATCAGAAAAATTCTGTGGCATAAATTGAAAAATTGCTTTTGAAAATTAAATTTCATAAAAATTATAGTTTTTCCAAGTTGAATTAACCATTTATAGCAAGTATACCACAAAACGTGGCAGTAGTAATTAATTATAATGTAAAAAATTAAAATAAGATTGCCTTTTAGTGGTACTGGGCATTCACTTAAGGTGGTGATTCCCTTTGGAGACATCAACTTTGAACCCTTATTACTCATTCATTCCTTGGAGTTAAGAAGCCATTTTTATATCGAAATGGAGCTTAACATTTTCTCTTTCTAATGAATACAGTGAACCTAACTTTAGTTGTCGGAAATTATTTTACTGCATTTTCAAAATAATTTAATTTTCCAGATTTTTTGCAGACTGAAGTAAATTTTTTCATGAGGCGTCCGCCACATCATTCGATTCCACTATTAAATAGCTGGGGACCCTTTTTTAATTATTACGAAATCCGTCTTCGCTATAAAGAAATTAGGTAAAATGTAAGCGCAACCTGGATTTTGCCCACTTTTCCCAACTTTGGCAAGCGACCACTTTAGCTAGAAAGCAGCAATCAGGGCAACTAAAAACGGGTCCTGGGTATTTTTGTGCAAAACACGTCCACTAAGTGGCAACCCTCTAGCTTGCATATTAAATGCTCCACAATCGCTGGAAAAAATTTGGTCATGTTTTTGCACAAACTACATTTCTTATGATAGCAGCGTACGGGATAGCATTTAGAAGTTTACAATGCCACGAATAATCGGCCTCGACGAGACCTTCAAATTGATACCCCAATTTTACGGCTTGCGCAGCTCAAGAAATAGCGGATTATTTGATTTCTGCAAAAATGACAAGTTTTTAACACCAAAATCAGAAAATCAGCTATATCTCACGGTAGCCACAAGCTAGAAAGGCGCTTCAAAAAGCAAAAATGTAGAGCTTAACAAGATCTTTCGAATGAATATAGTCGTAGCTATGCAGCTACTGTCTAAATGTCAAAAATCGGCAAAAACCGCCCTGAACGGAGACGTCACGGTTTTGAAGCGGGATTGCGCGGAGGGTGTTAGAATGCTAAAAGAACTTATTTTGGAGAGTTTCATGAAATTTCATCTTGATTTGAGCCGTCAACCAATAGCATGTGCCCAAATGGTATCACCACCTTAAGGTGGTGATTCCTTTTGGGCACATATTGTTGGTTGGTGGCTTAAATCAAGATGAAATTTGACGAAATTTTCCGAAATACGTTCTTTTAGCGTTCTAACACCATCCGCGCAATCCCGATTTAAAAATTCGACATTTCCGGTCAGGGAGGTTTTTCTCAATTTCTGAAAGTTTCGCAGCCGCTATAAGGTTATGACTTTTTTGTTCGAAAGATCTCGATGAGCTCATATTTTAGCTTTTTAAAGAAACGTTCTAGCTTTTCTCTACCGTGAAATATAGCCGATTTTCTTGTTTTGGCGTCGAAAACCAGTTAATCCAGAAATTTGATTTCATACATCAATGAAAGAGAATTTTTATTCGATATTTTAATTAAATTAGATTTAGTCGATTAATTTTCATAGCTGAACGAGGATTAAAAGCTAATTAACAACAAGGCAGAGGATTAACGCGGTTAAAATTAGTTGTTAAAAAATAGCGATTATATAAATAACAAATTAATAATCTGTTTGATTCGAAATGACATTAAAGAAACTATATTGTTAGATTACTATTTTAGTCCCAAGAATTAAATTTAACCCGTTTAACTAATCTAATCAGCTGAATTCGAACTTCATATATAGGTTAAGTTTCCTTAACACGAACTAATTTTAATTTATGGTTACAAGTTCTTGGAACATCTTTAAAAGCACTTGGCTTGACTTAAATCTGCGTTGAATGAAAAGGGAAAAGGAAACACTAAAGAATGAGTTAATAATAACGGATTTCGGAAACACATAGCATTGCTTCAGAATGTTCCGGTTCCGGGATCTAATACTACCGAAATTTTTCATGATTTGAAATTAATTTTAAATCAAAATTAATGGTTAATTAAATTTAAATTCAAATTTAAATCAATCATTAATTAATTAAAATTTCCCATTTATTAAAATTTTTTATTAAAATTTTCCATTTAATAATGTTTTTAAATTCACATTCTCTTGCCTTTCTTGATTAACGTGTAATATAATATTGTTATGTTGCAGTATCTACGTATGTACTGGTGGATTAGCGCACTCAAAAAATAATTCAATAGCTATATAATTAAATAAATTAGTAGCATATGTTTAAAACAATAAATCAGGTTTTAAAAGCTAAAACGGTGCTTTGTGAAGAAATTATATACTGAAGATAGCGTATGTTTAACATTGGTCCATATTAGGCACCTCTTGCTCATATTAGGAACCCGGGTGCTCAAATTAGGCAACTTTTTGCTTCTTGTTAAACTTGGATTTGCTCATATTTGGGCAATTTCCCCTACTTCAGTCTGCAAAAAATATGGAGAAATAAATTACTTCGAAAATGCAGTAAACTAATTTCCAAAAACTAAAGTAAGTTTCGTTGTATTCATTAAAAAGAGCAAATATTAAGCTACATTTTCATATAAAAATGGCTTCTTAACTCCAATGAATGAATGAGTAATAAGGGTTCAAAATTGGTGTCTCCAAAAAGAATCACCACCTTAAGGGGGGGGGGCTTCGAATTTCAGTAAAAGTTCGATGTTGGAAAAGCTAGCTAGTCTTTTGCCACATAATAGTATTAGGTTTAGTGTAAATTAGTTTAAAGTTTGAAAGAATTCCATCCAGCGTAGCGTCCTGTGGAACCATCAGAGGTTGGTGTTATCGGTCCAAAGCTCGACGTGACACGTACACAAACTTGGCCTCGCCCTGGTCGCTATGTGCAAGGCACGGTACCAAAATTTTCAGGAATTAATCCTGACATATAGTGCTTTGATATCGTGTAAAATTATCTCTAGACCATTGCCTACTTTTCTGTGCTATACGATCAAAGTGCGAAAAATTGGGTGTTGTAGGTCTATACGGGTGGAGGTTAACTAATTTCTAATGAGCTGTGCTTTACCAAATGAGCCAAATTTTGCTACAATTAATACTCCAAGTATCTGTCTTAACTTTGGTATAAATGACGTGATTTCGTTAATCCCTGCGTTCGCAGTGCTGGATTATATTATCGATATTGCCGCTGTTATTTGGTGCCATTTCGAAGATGTGAGCCAATTACTCCAAAGTACTGTGGCAGAATCGGCTGAAACTTTGCACATTACAGGCCAGTGAATGTACCAAGATGTGCCGAAAGCTATGTCACCAAACCTCGCTCCAATGTTTAGAAATGCTAGATTGATTTCTCGAAGTATGGATGGCGATCGCTCCAAAAAGCTCTAAGACAGTTGTAAGCGCATACTGAACGAAGGAAGCATCATATCGAAAAACGGATTTATATTCGGATTCAGCAGGTCAAATAACCCCTATAACGGCCTTTTCGGAAAAATCGGAGACAAAAAAGTTTTTGACCCCATTTTTACTGCACTTAGCTAGCTTTTCAGGCCTAAAATAAGGGTTATTTCTTAACAAAAAGTTTGCTAGCACACTAACCAGAAAACCAAAACCCTTGAAACTCACAGACAGTTTGCCCCTATTAGAGACTAATATTTGGTAAAAAGCTGGGGTAGGCTAGGGGCTGTCAATTTTATTAGATCGAAAACGGCGCACTGTCACTTTGCAACTTTTTGCCAAATTTCAAACTTTGAGCTGCTATAGCTGAAGAAGGAAGCAACGCTCGAAAGCCGGAATACTTTTAATATTTAGCACTAGTAACACTTAACATTTATTTCTGAAAGTTTTAGAATTGGTCAAACCGTTAATCCACCAGAGCTGAAAAAACCTTTTTGAAAAATCCCATTTTTCGAACTAAAATTTGTACTTTGGCGTCCTGCCAAAAACGGTGTATATGAGATATATTGTTGCCCACCCTAAACTTTTGTAATTTGATATGTTGGCTAACGTTGGGGGGAAAAGTAGGTCTCTCCGACGATGTCGTGCCAACTCGTTCGTAGCCCCCCCCCCCCTTAAGCGAACATGTTTCCTTAAGGAGGTGATTCCTTTTGGGCACATATTGTTGAGAGACGGTTCAAATCAAGATGAAACTTGATGAAACTTTCCAAAATAAGTTCTTTTAGCATTCCAACACCCTCCGCGCAATCCCGCTTTGAAAGTTCGACGTCTCCGTTCAGGGGGTTTTTGTCAATTTCTGACAGTTAGACAATTGCTGTATAGCTATAATTATATTCATTCGGAAGATTTTGTTGTGCTCTACATTTTTGCTTTTTGAAGTATTTTTCTAGCTTTTCGCTATCGTGAGATATAGTCGATTTTCCTATTTTGGTGTTGAAAACTTGTCATTTTTGCAGAAATCAAATAATCCGCCATTTCTTGCTCTACGTAAGCCGTAAAATTAAACTACGGGTGTCAATTTGAAGGTCTCGTGGAGACCGATTATCCGTGACATTATAATCTTCTAACTGCTACCACGTACGCTGCTATTATAGAAAATGTAGTTTTTGCAAAAACATGACCAAATTTTTTCCAGCGATTGTGGAGCATTTATATACTACTCAAGCTAGATGGTTGCCACTTACTGGACGTGTTTTACACTAAAATACACAGGGACCCTTTTTTAGTCGTCCCGTTTGCTGCTTTCTAGCTAAAGTGGTCGCTTGACAAAGTTGGCAAAAGTAGGCAAAATCCAGGTTGCGCATACATTTTAACTAATTTCTTTATAACGAAGAGCGCTTTCATAGTAATTAAAAAAGGGTCCCCAGCTATTTGATAGTGGAATCGAATGATGTGGCCGATGCCTCAGGAAAAGTTTTACTTTAGTCTGCAAAAAATCTGGAAAATTAAATTACTTCGAAAATGCAGTAAAATAATCTCCAAGAACTAAAGCTAGTTTCGTTGTATTCATTAGAAAGAGCAAATGTTAAGCTGCATTTTGATATAAAAATGACTTCTTAACTCCAAATGTTTGAGTAATAATGGTTCAAAGTTGATGTTTCCAAAAGGAATCACCACCTTAAGCGCGAGAATACGGTAATGCTTTTTGTCATAAGGATACAGAAACAGAGTGAATTTCGACAAAACACAATTTTTTGTACAGACGAACCAAGGTTGGAGCTCGATGCACTATTGTTTTCCTGCTCCCATTTTGTGAATTTTCTTTGCAATAAAGGATTATATTTAGATAACCATGAGATAAACAGACAGTATATATTTATAGCATCACAATGAACACTTTTTACTGCTGATCAAAATAGTAATAACAATGAGGCAATCATTGTGTTTTTAGGCTACGTACATTCAATGCTTTGAAAACTTTATTACCGTACCTTATGTTGCGAAAATAGAATAATCATTCTTTCAAATAAAATGTCTAAAATCTTCCATAAATTGTCACCGTTGCCTGTCTACAATCTAATTTCACGCCTGTCGTTGGGTGAGTTGGTTTTTTGAATTAGGTTTTAAAATCAGCATTCCCTATAGGCTAAAATATAAAGTCACCTTACCTGTAGACAACGTAAGCATTGTCACCAGACATGTGCAGGAGGGGAAATTCTGGGGGGGGGGGGGTGAACCGGCAGCGGAAAACCGGATTTTTCCTGTTTTTTGCCCAAAAACCCTGAAAAATCCGGATTCTTGGGGGGGCGTGAGGGACCACTTAGGGGGGGTTAGTCCAGGCCTGGGTGAAACCCCCCCCCAATCACATGTATGATTGTCACTAAGAAAATGGTTTCAAAGAACGAAACTACATATTTGAGGCTTTTGTGCCAAACCTGTGACATGGTTCCTGATTGAATTTAAAAAACAATCTAAAATTTTAACTCTGTTTTGAATGCAAAAGGATAAATGCTAACTAACCAATCCAAGCAAGTAACGAATGAGTAAGGTATATTATATTCCAGATATGTATTTCATTGAGTATTTAACAACAATCCGTGAATTTAAGACGAAAATTAGAATCAATAACATCCCCATTTATTGGTCTTTGCTCGATGTTTTTAGACCCAACGGGAAGTTTTAGTTTAATATAAACAAGCTACATTTAAACCGTCTATTTTAGCCACAACCACATGAAGGAAGCCCAAGGTTGGACGTACGTACTAATTTATAGTACAATCATTTTCAGTTTGATTTGGTGGATGGATGCATCCCCGTTGATTCGACCCCTGTGTGATCAGGAACTGTATGCTCAGCAAGTTCTGTATCAGCATAACTACGCCCGATCTAAGTTCAACATCAGCATGCTGCGATGGAATTATGACCTTGCCGAAGAAGCACAGTTTCATGCCGACCTTTGCTCCAATTATCACCGAGCTGATATCTTCGGCTCTGCGTTGACCTATAAGGATGGATTTGGTAAGACTTCTTCAAGTAAGCTAAAATTGCATGATTGTGCTAACAATAAAATTAATTAGAAATTGGATATAAAATCGCATGCTAAATTAAAATATGATATCAGTTCAAGACAAAAGTTGACACCTGTAGTTTCTCAAGTTTTTCCGAAGCTTGAACTAATTGTGTGTTGGTAATTGCATTCATACTCCTGTTATTCAACCATTAGTGTTTCAGTTGGTGAAAATTTATGGGGTGCAACGTTTGACAAATTTTCGATTCAAGGAATGGTTGGTAATTGGCTAAGTGAAGGAGCACCGCATGGATGCGATCAACCAAATTGGAAGTGCTGTGATGCAGGGTAGGCAACAGAAACATTATGCCAATATTTCTAACGAGTTTGGTCTCGAAGTCTACTATTAGCTATCAAGACGAAGTATTAACCGTCTACCTTACGTTAAACGCCATGTCAGAAACTTATCGAATCATCGTCATTGTGTTTGTTGCGTTCCTCTGTTGCCGTGTTTGACAATTTAATGGCATGTAGTTCCATCAGTGGTTTAACTCTGCCTCCGATGATTACATCTATGCAGACCGTTAGCATTATCTGATGCTTGGGTATATTTTTCGATGCATATAAGATGTATTATAAGTTAGTTAATTACTCTTATTTTGAAGTCAATTGGCTTGAACAAACAATGTTTTTATAATTGACGCCAGATGTCTAGACAAATTATTTCTGCTAGTTTGACTGGAAAAATACTATAATAATGAAGTTCTATGTGATAGTACAAACTTAGTCAGACTTGTCTTTGAAAGTAAATGCTTTTTCCTAAAAAGGCACTTATTCTTTCGTACACACAGTAGAACTGATTCATAAGTTCTCTTTCTTTTAGACCTTTAAGATGTACTATGTTTGAAAACACTATGTTAGTAGTTTTTGAGGAATTTGACACTTTAAGGCTTGGAAGTAGTGAGAGAGCACTTCACGCGTAAGAGTGTTACAATTAAGCTTTGTGCAGCGTTTCTAGATATCCCTACAGTTACTGCTGTGTTTTCTTCGAAACAAACTAAGAAACAAACAAGCAAACAAATAATGAACATAACTGAACTCCATGCATAACAAATCATTTAGTTGTACAACAAACTTTGCCTGAAGTTATTGGCGCTATCTGTTTTGAGCTTTTAGATGCTATCATTATTCCCAGGTAATGTGGGCAGGAACCCGAGAAATTGGTTGTGGATATGCCCTCTGTGAAAGCTTAGACCTTTGGCTGGATATGGGAATTAGTGTAGAGGATATTCATGGATACTCCACAATCTCTGTAGTCTGCTACTACTATCCGGCCGGGAATGTGCTTGGTCAACTAATGAAGTATTGGCCCAATTCTACCTCAAGATAAAGTCATATCTATAAAATCTTAAGCAATTAAAGCATTTTGTTGTCTTGTTGTAGTCCGCCGTATCAGTTAAGTATGCGTATTTTATTATCTTTATTTGTAAATTGCAGTGCTAAACATATCGACAACCTTAAATTAATGGTGTATTTTTCCCGGAATTTTGGGTTTTAATGTATAGTTTGAAATTTGCAGGCAACTTGTCTCAGTGTGAACTTTACGTGACATAAACAAAAAACTCCTCACAATAATGTTAATACAACTTATTTACAATATACATATATACAATATATACAATATATATACAATATATTTACTTATATACAATATTTTGTTTATCTGTTATTTTGCTTAAAAATAAACAACAATGTCTGCCTTGCAAACGGCTAATCCACTATGCCGAACATTCTGGAGTCATTATCATAATTTTTAAGTAACAGTCATGACTCATAACAGAAAATGTACCACTGCAACACAGAAAAGCAACTGAAGAAGGCATAAAACACTGTGATGTGATTCGCATAGTTCTTGATTTATTTAAACTGTTTTCTATTTCTATTCTGTGTTTTACAGTGCGGAAGGAACCCTGTTGTATCAGAACTGCGCACTTTAGTCTACCACTTTTATCAAGCTTATACTTTTCAGTGAGCAAAATGAATCTAATCGCAATCTCCCGGCTTGAGGATAAAGGTCACGGGCTGTCTTGCAGCATTTCTCCTGTAATTGTCGTTAGGATTTAGAAAACGAAATGCTCTCTAAATGTATAGCCTATAATTTAATTCTGACAGATTCAGTTTGCCAGGAAGTTTCATATTTAGGCTCTGAAACCTAGGCATTACTTAGCTGTAGAAAAGTTACGCGATTTAGATTTATTGCTCGTCGACTGATATTGAATTCTAATGATGATATTCACCATTAAGTGCTGACATAATGTTAGTGATGAAGTTGGAAACCTGAAAAATCCGGTTAAAGAAGACAACTTTGGCCGGATTTTTCATTTCTCTTTTTTCCTAATTTTGCTAAATTCTTTAATACCCCGTTATCGCAGTGAGGAGAGGCTTCGGATTTGATTCATACATGGATACATTTGTAATGAAGTTG
>JASAND010030036.1:0-48488 GCA_030248195.1 Trissonchulus latispiculum | reverse complement strand
GTTGGAGTAGTTATCATCAACATAGTTGTCGCTGACGTTGTTGATGTAGCCACTATTATAGTTGTTGTAGTAAGTGATGTAGGCGATGATGTAGTTGTGGTTAATGTAATTATCGTTGATGAGGTTGTCGTCGTGCTGGTTGCGGTAGTTAGAGACGTGGATATTGACGTAGTTGACGCGGAAATTGATGATGCTAATGTAGTCGCCATTCTAGATGTCTTAGTAAGAAATATAGGTGTTGATACATGCGTCGTTGATGTTGCCGTCGTGGTAGTTGTAGTGGTATGCGATGTAGATGTTAATGTAGTTGTCGTCGACTTAGTTGTCGTAGAAGCTGTTAATGTTGTAGCGAGCATAGTTGTTGTAGTAAAAAACGCAGATACTGATATAGTTGTAGTAAATGTAGGTGTCATTGTTGTAGTTGTCGACGAACTAGTTGTAGTCGAAGTAGTTGTCTTTGATGTAGTCGTCGTGCCAGTTGTGGTAGTAAGAGGCGTAGATGTTGATGTAGTTGTCGTTTGAGTACTTGTCATTGCTGTAGTTGTCGGCGAAGTAGTTGTAGTCGAAGTAGTTGTCTTTGATGTAGTCGTCTTGCTAGTTGTGGTAGTAAGAGAGGTAGATGTTGATATAGTTGTCGTTGATGTAGTTGTCATTGTTGTAGTTGTCGACGAAGTAGTTGTAGTTGATGTAGTTGTCTTTGATGTAGTCGCCGAGCTAATTGTGGTAAGAGGCGTAGATGTTGATGTAGTTGTCGTTGATGTACTTGTCATTGCTGTAGTTATCGGCGAAGTAGTTGTAGTCGATGTAGTTGTCTTTGATGTAGTCGGCGTGCTAGTTGTGCTGGTAAGAGACGTAGATGTTGATGTAGTTGTCGTTGATGTAGTTGTCATTGTTGTAATTGTCGGCGAAGTAGTTGTAGTCGATGTAGTTGTCTTTGATGTTGTCGTCGTGCTACTTGTGGTAGTAAGAGACGTGGATGTTGATGTAGTTGTCGTAGACGTAGATGTCGTTGAAGTTTTTGTCGTTGTGGTTGTAGTTGTAGACGTTGTCGTGCTAATAAGGTAGTCTACAAACAACTTTTCATTTGTTTAATACTGGGGTTGTTTTGACTACAATATTACATTGCCCATGTTGCGTAATTGACGTCTGTGACAAACCAAGTTGCTTAACATGAGTATACCAGATTTAAACAAATGCGACATTAAACGAGATCAACTGAAGACTAAATGTATAAAACTCATAAAAATAGAAATACAATTTTTGGTTTTTAAATGAAAAACAGTATTCTCAAAACTAAATCAAAGTCATTGCATTCCAGAAGGTATTCGCAAGCACAAACCTTTTGTCAAAAAATATTTTCAGCTCGGATTCAAAATGATAGCTGGTCCGAAGACTTTTTGGCTTTGTATTATAGCCATGCGACTGTAAAATACTGATCCCAATAGCGGGCTAGAAATCCCAGGAAAAATTCGAATAAATTCGCCGTGGTTTTCTGTATCCAGGGTAACTTCACACCGAGGTGTGTACGTGCCTTACCAAATTTGACCCGATTTCGACGTCCCGCCAACTCCACCGCTTCCTGTTAAAGCACGTGCTTTAGTAATGAAAAAACTGTAAAATAAGCCCGATCTACGAATCAGCACTAAAAAATGATGTGATTAAAGTTCGTCCCGTAAATTATCTACCTCTTATCATGCATCCTATGTTGTGTTTTTTGTTACAATCTTCTGCATACATGAGCTGATCTTTTTTGGAATAATCCACATCTACCACTAGACAAGTATTGTTTCCAAAGTCAGGATCCACATTTCCAGGAAGATAATGCAAATGTTTTCCATCACTAAATAAATTCTTGGTTTTAGCGATAAAATTACGATTGTTTCAGACTATTCAATTATTTGTACAATTCGAAAACTTAAAGCATAAAACTTGAAAACATTAAATCAATCAATCTGAAAGTGTTTTTATTCGAAACACAATAAAAAGTCAAACTTAAGTTAGTACTTCTTGTTTGCCGAAAAAAGTTCTGTGATAGTTTAATACCAATATTCTCTTAGCTTACGTTTGAAAGACTACTTGTACCAGGCCGATATTGTTTTAGTCCGTTTGGCTAAATAGGGAAAGAGTTTTCGAGGTAACTGCACAGTCTCAGGTTGAATTCAAACTCAAGCTGGGATAAGCTTAATTCCGTTGGCTCAGCCTCAACAGCCTCGGTCCGAATTCATTTATGTTGTGGGTTCGATTCCTTCCTACAACTAAATTATTAGTTGGAAAGAGAGTATATCGAGCTTTCTGAGTTGGTGTGAAAGATGAGCACCTCCGTCATTACTGTATTGCAAGTGGAAGGATTTGTTGAACAGGTTTTAACAACTAAGCAACTAAACAACTAAACAACAGTTAAACAACTTGCAACTGTTTTCATCAACGGGTCATAAGTAACAGACAAGTAGGCAACTTACATCAATTCAATGTCTGCCCATCGGCTCCAATACTTCCCTTTTTCAGTAGAATAGAAGCCGTCCATCCACATTACAGTATCAATAAGCGCTGCTACTGGTTTGATTGATTCTCTGAAATAATGCTATGACTTCAGGTATAAAAGATTGCGATAAACTGTTGCCGGAAAATACACAAATACTTTGATGTGCCCTTGGGATTGGGAAGCCGGGCTGAATTCAGTTTTAGTTTCCATACGATTAAACTTCCTGCATTTACTCACAGCTTATAATCGTAAATCCTATGATTAGCCAACGGGCAGATCAACCTGTATTCTTAATTCAACTATTCCTTCAAATAGAGACATGTGTTTGCATAACCAATCATGACAACGCCATTGCAAACTGAAACTTTGCTCTACTTGAAGCAAGCGCAATCTTAATTTAATGCTTTACTGAATAAATTGGAAGGTCATGTTATTAATAAAAACAAAATTAGCTTTAAAGGACAACATGCAACACAAGGTACAAAACAAAATTTCTGAGTAAATGTTATAGTTAGAGTAATTTTGTAAATTTGTGAAGACTAAAGCAGCATTCAAGCAGTAATATATAACCACAAAATTGTAATGTGTACACTACCAGGTATGTATATCATGTCAACTGATTTAACTACAAACTTACGCTATTATTTCCCAGGATCCTTGAAATTCCTCATAGCTGTCGACATGTATGAGATGTCCAGGAGGTTCAAGATTTTGACAAATAGATTCTGCCAATGTTCCCTTTTCCGGCACAGGATATGCTAGCAAAGGATTTAGCAGAACTGCCTGGAAACAGTGGTCTAAGATCTTGAAATATTCTCCAGGACATCCGCCTGAAACAAATGTAAATTAACTATATGACTTCAATATCGATGGACGATGCCTGAGATTTTCAAAGGGCGCTAAAACTGCGATAAAACGGAGAGTTACGTCGACGCATACATGAACTTCGAAACGTCTACGTAATGTTACAAACTAAACCACTACCTTCATAAATATATAAAGATCCATAAGCTAAAAATATGAGACTAAAAGCGGAAGTTGCCATAATACATACATTTCAAATTATAGTAAAAACAAAGTACCTAAACAGTGAACCTACTAAATTACTTACATCCAATATCCACACTGTGCATCCATAGTGCCTTGAGTAGGGGAGTTGGAAGCAAAATTGGAAGTGGATTGCTGCGTCGCCCGGTGCTCGGACGCACGAACGGCGACCCGTGACTCAGTGAAAATTTATGGACCAGTTAAGCGCACTTCTCTAAGTTTCGACAGTGCAGCTTATTTAAGCACCTATAGCGGGTTTAAGTCCAACTAAATTTAAGCGTTTAAGTTTAACCAAGCGTTTAAAGCAAAGATTTTTTAGTTTGATGTTAGTACACTTGCTTTCGTATCTGATTTGGCATTACGTGTTAGATGAGATCCATCAGTCAGCAGAATGATTGTTCGCCAATCAGAGAAACGCTTTCCAGAGAAAGGATGTATAGTTTTAATTAGAGAATTAGAGATTAGAGATTTTAATAAATTCAGCCATGATTTATTTGTTTTGGTTATTTTGTTTAGCTTTAGGTCTTCAAAGATTTGGATTAGGAAATAGGTTCTTATATTTATTACACTATTACCGAAAAATACGTCAGTCAGTAGGAGTTTTTACTTAATTATAAAATTTGCAAATCTGATCAAAATGCTTATAACTTCCATTTAAGCGTCTTAACTCATTGCTTGATTCCTTCAATTAATACCCGAAGTAATCATAGCTATATAAAAATGTTGCATATACAATCATTGTGCTGTATTTCACTATAAAAACTGGGTTCAAATGATCTCATTTCAACCAGACTTTGTCTTGTCGGACATCGTCCGACGCAGGATCCGAAAAATTTCCGATGTAAGTCCCCACATATGAAAGTCTGGTCTTCTTGAAACTTCTGTCAGACTGCTTTCAGACCATCATCGAACAAGGGCCGGGCCAAAACAACAACGTCATTTTCGTCAAACTTTATACAAAAAGTAACAGGAACAGAAAAGTGTGATGTGGAAGTGGAAGCTTAGGTAACAGAAAGTAAACTCTAAGTTCAAGGCCAGAGTCTGTTAATCCTGAAGAAGCTAACAGCTAACTATTTTAGTTGATTCTATGCAAGTCTATACCCGAAAACTTAACAACGAGAAAGTATGCCAACCGCACTCGAATTGTTGTTCTTGATGGGGCAACTCTTGATCGATAGGCTTTGTAAAATTGTTTGTTTAATTGTTGTATAAGATTGTTTGTTTAATTGTTGTAAACACTGCAAGTGCTTTGACTGGTTTGTGCTGGAATGGGTGGTCAGACCTGTGGACGTCATGGGAGGGACTTGCGCTTGCCTCATACTGTTTACCGCAGCGACCGAAAAAGCTGGAGCGCAAACACATCTTCTCTATCGCCTTCAGAGTCGTTCATTGTTGCCTCTAGTTTGGGTAGTGAGCTTTCAATGATTCTTGAGCGCTTTAGAATCATACTGCAAAGGATGGTTTTCGCTTTCCTGACTCCTATCAAACTGAGTAAGACGAGCAAGACATCACTGATACATGACTGATGGTGTTGTGAAGTTTGACTCTATGAAAGATAGTAAAATGCTGTTGCCTTCCTTTTTGACTACTAGGATAAGACTTAGATTACAAGCGAATACCGGTGGTGTGTGATGTTAGAGAAATGGAGGGTCCTGACCAACGAGAAATCACTTTGGTGATTACAACGGTTTATTAAATTTAGAGCAAAACTTGATGACAAAATTAATACAAAACATAAACTTCAGGTAACCAAGTAAACTTTGACAAAAAGTGGAGCACGCACCAAATTCCGGCAACTGCTGACAAAACAACGAACCTACCCAAATTACCAAAAATATCTCCCCAAGATTCGAACCCAAGCGCACACCTTCACACCCAACCTCTGTCGAATAACTCACACCCACAACTAACTTCAACCCTACCCAATGTGGTGAATATCAACTATTTGCTACCAGACCTATGGAATTAGACAAGAGTAATGTAAAATCATTGAACGTTTGTCGAAATACAATACTAAATTCACTTAGGCTTAGCAACTCAAATATAACTCATATCTTTCCTGTCGGTTGCTAACTTCACATAATACCCCCTCTTTTGGTCCAGGGCGGCCTCGGACGGGTCCACTCAGTTAGAACGCTTGATAAAAAGAATGTTACCCACAGGTACCTTAGGTACTAGTAAAGATAAAACATTTGTGAGAATTACATAAAGATAAAAAGTAACGACAGTGGTGGACATACACCATACCACGGTTGAGCACACAACTTTCCTAACATGATAACCGGCCAACGATAAAACTACTCGTAACTTAATCGAGACATTTTCAACAAGCTACTAGAAAAATTACCTTCTAAAACACCTACGTAAAATTTTCAAATTCCCGCCCGAGACCACCCAAGTACCAAAAGAGTAAGGTCTGCACCGACAGGAAACAGTATCAGAAAAAGAAACGACAACCCACTATTAGAAATATAAATGACAAGAAGAAATTATTATGCATTCAGATATCAAACAAAGGAAATCAAAAATTGTACAGAAGTAGCAGCCAAAAATGGAATGAAGTAATACGTACAGAGCAATGCCAATATAAAATACTAGAGTAGTGAAAAACAAAACAATGAAAAGAGATGTCACCATGGAGTTGCAACTCATTACGTTTGCTCATTACTCATTACTCAGTTTGCCACTCATTACGCTGTTGGGACAACTCTTCACTCCGCTAGAGTTTTGAACGTAGGAGCAGCATGGCGGGTAATAGATAGTTCTTAGTTCGTTGAGACTAACCGGCAGCATTTGATGATCTCAGATCCTAATCTTTGGAACAGCGAGTTCATTCCGTGTCCCGATAGTGCGTTTGGCGGAAGTATACAGAAGCTCTTGTGGAGACACTTTCCAAGTATCCGTTCGGAGACACCCGTCAAACGATCTGACCTAAGCGTTTCTCCCAGACGCCAGGCACAGGACCTCTAAACTGTCTTTGAGGAGACAATGTGAGAACATTTTAACCAAGAACTGTCTCTCTGCACTAACAAAAATGGCTGATCCAGCTGGCAGATACAGAAAAACGATAGTATCTTTGGGGTGGAATCTATCTTAAAACGCCCTTGCACTACAATCATGAAAAGCAAAGAATAGAATAGAAGATTCCTTCTCACACCTCTTGAGACCTCGTAAGCTAGGAGTCTTCAATTGAGCTGGGTAAATCGTCCCACATATCCATTAGAAATGTTTGCACTGTATTGCCGTTTTTTTATTGGCTACAGGAATGCTTCACCGTAAGCAGAACAGCAAACTACAAGGCAACTTCTTGAGTAACCTGTTTGTGTTCACTGCACAGTAACAAGAATCCATAATTTTCTGCTATATATTAGAAGAAGAGTGAGCCACCAGAGGACTCGTCTTCCTGGCATTGCGTAACAGTGCTCCGACCACAATCGTGAATGTTCCCCCGTTTGGAAGGAGGGGTAGCCGAAAGGAGTCCCCATTTGGTGGGGGTTAGGCAGAAGGAGGCCCTGTTGGGGGTGGGTCGCTCAAGAAGGCTAAGTTTGGCACATTCTGATTGGCGTTGGCGACCCCCCCCACCAAACGGGGACCACTTTTAGCGACTCCACCCAAACGTTGGCCCTTTCTGGAAATCAGTTGAAACTACCGTAATCCTTTGCTAGATCCCCTGTCGGAGCACCGTTACGCAATGCCAAGAAAAGGAGCCCTCTAGTGGCTTACTTTTCTTCTTAATAATAGTGCAATTATGCACTCTTTACAGTAATGTAGCGCTTCTATCAGCCTTCGACTACCGGCTGACCTCGCATATAAGGTTTATCAATCTTTGCTATGCCTGCTTCCCTTACAGTAACCATGTTCCCAGCCAGAGTACGCTAAATGTTCGCCCGTTTATTGGGATGAGCCACAATTCGTGTATTTTCCTTTTTCAATAGTGCATTAAACTCTGACGACTCTTACTGCTCTTACCTTGAGGTGGGAGAAACATGGATTGAACAAGGAATCCGTCTGTCCACTCAAACAACCCTCCCAATAAAATCCACTGTGTCAGCAAATGGTACATTTTGATGTATCAGGTTTGGTGAAAATTGCACTATACTATCTACTTCCCAAATAACTTTTGCAGCTCAATAAATAGTCATCCTTCGATACTGAATTTGTATTCGCCTCAGGATTTCTAGTCAGTTAGGAGAGTGGTAAACAGATTTCACAGTAAAAGCTAGGCATGACTGTTGTTGACAGTTTCACAAAAGCAGCCTTAGCAACTTGATCGCTAAGACCACGAAACTTTATGTTCCTCTTTGAGTTGGCTGTCTAACTTATACTGCACTATTGCTTAATGGTGGCTTGGTTCACTGACTACAGTCAATTCTTCCTAATTACAGTTCAGTCTTAAACCGATGCCATTAATGTTTCGGTTCCGGTTTGCGCTTAGAAAACAGAGAAGCACAACAAAAACTTCCTACAGTACCTATTACTGGAACCTTGCGGCAATTTCTTTCCAATTACATTTCAACTTATGGAATTATACATAGTAGACGCCCAATCAGTAACACCTTTAAGGCAAAAGGTGTGATCACCTTAAAAAGTGTGAATGGCCAAAGTTTATAAAATAAAGTTTTACAGAAGTCGCAAGTATTACACTGCTTCTACGTATTCTTAAAACTGACGGTATTAGATTAAGCCTCACATATGTTATAGCTTTCTCTTTCTTAATGCACTTTCAGTCAAAGTTTTAATCTCTGAAGTGCATCTCTTCAAAGTCCCCATGATTAGCACTGGAAAACCAAACTTTGAGACGTTGATGTGGTAGTTGGCTCGTAGATAAACAATATTTATTAAGACCAGCAAAATCTGAGAGAGAGTTTCTGCAGCATCCTGCTTAAGCAAAGCAGAAAAAATGTGAAACTTTCTTTCTAGGCACATTTTTGGGACTATGTTCAGCGTTTTGCTGTTGGTCCCGTTGTTCCAGGGAAATGAAGAGCCAAACCTGAAAATTTAGCCGAAAATCAGACAAAATTTATAATCATTCAAAATGTCGAGCTTGTTTATTCATTAAAGAGAGGTTCAGAAAAACAACCCTCGGAAAGACGTTTCTCTTGAAGACCGAGCTAGTCTCTTTGCTTTCGCACACTTAGAAAACTCCGTTCAAAAATCAGTTTTGGATCATCGCATGCCAAAGTTGAACAGTGGAATTAGAGACACTCATAGTTTGTGACGTTTTAATGAGCAAATTCTAAACTTTAAAGTGGCACAAAGTTTATCGTTGAACTTAAAGTTAATATCATTGTCAAATATAATACTACATACATAGCTTGCTTTAACATTTAGACATACGGCTGGTTGCACCAAATATGACTAACATCTTATTAGACTAATCTGTAATTAAATTTTAATTAAAGAAATTCTCCATTGCACCAAATGAAACGCTAGTTAGATTTTTTTTCTGTACGTCCCTCCAGTTGGTCTTACACCGGTTAGGAGCAGTGTCAGCTTGGTACTAATTTTGAAAATTTTTACTGGGTATAGCTGACACCGAATAATTGCAATCACAATTATCCGAGGCGTTTCGCAAGGATGGAGATTTGGCCATCACCGGCTGTGTGATGAGCGCACCTCGGCAGCTCCACCCGAAGGCGGCCGCCCCTTAACTCTCGGCTAATTGTTTACATTGGGGGGGGGGGGGGTAGGTAAGCTAGTACTGGCACCGGCAGGCACCAGAGAAGACACTTCGAAAATGGGGTCTGGTCCAGCTGAACCATAAGTTGGGGAGCATAACGGCTCAAAACAATTACATACAACACATAACAATCCACAAAAAGGTAACACAATTGAGTAGTTAGATTTTAATTCTAGTCAAGGGAAGATTAACATTTGCCAACCTTGGGCTATTCACTGAAAGGGTGGCTCGTCGGCAGGTGGAGCTACCACAGAACCCCCATTACAGTGGACATTGATAGACATTCTGACAGCCTTGTAGAACACATCGGGTAATTGCTACGACATTTATTCTGTGTCAGTCAGCTTATTTTGGACTGGCCGGCCATGCATTAAGATTAAAACAAATTAGGATTGGTTTTGGACAAACCCTGTTGCTAAACATCAGACGCCATAATAGGCCCTTGGATTAACATATACAAAAACTATAGCATTAAGGAAAGTTTTTCCGGGGAGAGGGGAAATACTCTAGGAAAATCCATCCGGAGGGGGGGGGGGTTCGTACTCTTCTCTGTAAGGTATGAAGGAGGGACGGGGTGAGATTTTCCTACTTGAAGGGGCACAAACAGTGAGGTAGACATTTAAATTAGGTTAAAGATTCAGATTGATAGACCACACCTGCAAGTAGGGTTGCGCCGGGGCCGTGTAACGGGGCCAGGATCCGGGCCGGGCCGGCCCCAATTCGGCCCGGCCCCGCAAAATTTTTCAACGGCCCGGCCCTGTTCACTTTGGGGCCCGGCCCCTTACAAGGCCCCGTAGGCCCCGCCGTGCCGTCTGAATGTATATAACACACTTTATTATATATTGCTGTTGTGCATATGGAAATTTCTTGGTGTACGTAGCACACATTTCTCTTTAATGTGACGCTATGCCAGCCAGATAATAATTTTTGTTTGTTTTTCAAACTTTAAATTTGCCTGTACATATGTGCTTGCTGTGACTTGCAGACAGAGTTTGAGTCACATCTTTCAGTTTTCTATACATTTGGCTTATTATTATATTTATTATATTAGTATTTGACATCTGTTTGCTTGGAGTTTGAAAACCTTTGTTTGAGGTTTGCAAAGTTTCCTCCACTACTGATATGATTCAATAAAGCCAGCTTCGCATAACTTCGAAAATTTTCCAAATTTGATACAGGAATACCGCAAGTTGTCAACATTGTTCTGCTTAACAGCTGAATGTCAAAGCAATATCAATATCGTCAATGTTTAAATCTTTTGAAAGCTGTTATTCAAAAATATTAATAGTATTATAATAGTAAAAAACTGAGTTTGAAATGTATATGTATATATTACACAAAACATAAAATATTAGCAGCACGCAGCAGCATAACACATTAGCAACATGCTAACGTAGACAATAAATGTTAACAAATAACGATTATCGTAGCAATTGGTAGTTACATAACTTCGCAAGCAAGCCATTTCGACAATTGGTCAGAACAATTGATTCGCATATAAACATAAGGTCCTAAGAGGGTCAATATTCCGTTGTAAGCCTGATATTATTCAATTGCAAAACATGTCTTTCTGTTCGAAGCTCGGCTAAACGCTGTAAGCCTTAAGTTTTCTTTACAATTTCACATGACTTTGCATGATTTATTTCTTCCGATATTGAACCGAAATTATTTTCTGAAATGTCTAAGTAAACGTTTCTGATTTCTCAGCACGTCAGGCTTCCCTTTCCGTAGCAAACAAAATGATAACGTAGCACAAATACAATATTTGGTTCAGAAATACAACCTATATTCTTGAACGTACTTCGTTCCAAATTATAGGGAAAGGCAAACCTTTATTGTCATTTCATGATTCCCTGGTCAAGCGCAACCTTAATTCCCTAATGTACCTGTGTGCAGCTCCCAAGCAAGACTAGTGCTCAAAAATCTACAATCGCTTAGATTGCTAGCAGGCAAAGACTGCGTGGAGGCTGTCAGTTCTGCTGTTTATAATAGTTTATAAACTTAAGGGGGGGTCCAAATTTTGGTCATTTTTTCGACTTTCTCCGATCTCGCTGATTTTTACGTATTTCATGGTCCAAACGGTATATTTTAACGAGTTTTTAATATTAAAGTCTAAGTCGTACGGTTGTTGCGTAATTTCACCTCAAAGTTGAGGTCTCATGTGTTAAACATAGGAAACCTAAAAAGTTTCACTTTTTTGGAGTTGTGTCAAAAAATCTCGAAGCAGGGCAATGCTAACCGGCCGTGTCTGGTATCATTAGAAGGGCCTAGATGAGGTCTGTGATTTGTTGGAATTAGAATTTTGATTTAGGCTTCTAAAATTTTTTTATTAATTTTTGAACATTTAAAATTTGAAGCCATTTTAAAAGCGGATCAAATTTTAAATATTCAAAAATTGATTAAAAAACTTTAAAGGCCTAAATCAAAATTCTAATTCCAACAAATCACAGACCTTATCCAGGACTTTCTAATGATACCAGACACGGCTGGTTAGCCTTGCCCAGTTTCGAGATTTTTTGACACAACTCCAAAAAAGTGAAACTTTTTAAGTTTCCTATGTTTAACACATGAGACCTCAACTTTGAGGTGAAATTACGAAACAACCGTACGACTTACAACTTTAATTTTAAAAAATCGCCAAAATATACCGTTTGGACCATAAAATGTGTAAAAATCAGCGAGATCGGAGAAAGTCAGTAGGTATAAAATGGCGGTTCTACAACAAATCCGGAGCCATTGCCAGTTCAAATGTCCGGGTCCCCAAGCCTCTCCCTATTACAAGCTGGCACCTTAATTCCGGTGCCTCCGGTGCCCGAAACCGGTTGTTTCCCCACAATATTCACGACTTAAACGTTTCGACCCCAGTTAAAAGGATTTATGAATTTACCTAATGAATGTTGAGTCGTACCTTATATGTAAGATATAATTCGTGTGAAAAAACCAATGCATTAATACATTTAAGTAATTTACATAAACTGTTAAGAAAATTAAAAGGCGTGCAAAATGACAAGGTTCAGTAACCAAGTGAAAAAGAGAAGACCCATTAACAAAAAGGTTTAGCAATCAAGTGAAAAACGAGAAGGCAATTAAACAAAAAGGTGTAGCATTCAGAGAAAAAATCTAAATAAACAAAGGGTTGTGCCAATCAAACCAAAGAAAAGGATACAATATACCGTAAAGAATCCTCGAGGTAGATCTCAGACAAAGAAAGAATGATATGTGATTAATATAGTTTCATGGTCCTAATTGAAGGGAAGAGGATACAAGGAGAATAACAAGACAAGGAAGGTTGAGCAAAAGTAAAATATTGTACATGAAATTTAGGTCACTGAAATAGTATAAATAGAGAGAAAAGAAGGGATAGAGAAACCTAGCATCTATAGTATTATTTTTATATATTCAATATACACTAAGTAACTGCTGCATAGTTAGAATGGAGGACGGAACCGACAATCAAATATATGAAGTTGATCAAATCCTAGATCAGGTAAGTATATAAAATATAAGGTGTAAACTAGTTATATATATTCATTAATTTGAATGTAAGGATTTCATAATAATTCCTAAGAAGTGTATATATTAGTATTTTATTCAAGAGAAGAAGAGGATCAAAGATAAGTTTCTGGTTAGATGGAGAGGATACTCCAGCGAACACGATCAATGGCTTCCCATGGAAGAGTTGATGAATGCACTGAGCAAGGTGCATAAATTTATTAAGAAAAGAAAGAATGAAAGCCTTCGAATAATTAAAAAAGTAAGCAGACCAAAACATTGTAAAAAAGAAAAGAAAAATATAAATAAGTTGTATTCATAAATGTATATAAAATATCTTATATATATAGATAATTATCATAGTCAAACCATTTAGTTAATATTATTTAGAGAAAAATAAATGGACGGCTGCAATACAAAGTTAAATGGGATGGTCGTACACTGGCGTGGTGGACGGAGGTTGGTGATCTCGCCAACCATATTCCAGTTTTAATGAAACAGGTTATGAAGGAAAGGAAAGAACATATAGAAGAAGTTGTCAATGCCGTTGCAGCTGGAAGAGAGGAGGTAAAATATTGGCGAGACTATGAAGCATTAATGTAAAATAAGGTTACAAAAGAAAGTTTGTTTTTACGACTAAATTAAGATTGTGAGTAGATATTGTGAGTAGATATTATAGAAGACAACCAGTACTTTTAAAAATTAATTTGCCATAGTATTAACGACTTTGATCTGATTTTAGGAGTTGAAAATCATTTGTCCAGTCTGCTTTGAGGAGGGAGATATGACCATGACCGAAATATGTATGCATCATACATGTTTCCGGTGCATGCAGGAGCTGTGGGAAAGAACAGAGCAGCCGCAACAGCAAAAGAAAGAACAACCTGCCCCACGTGCCGGATGCCAATTGAAAACGTCTTTACTGACGTGACCTTCGACGGCGAAACTCCCTGTTTAAATGGTATTAAGCGAGGGATGTTCTTCCAGACAAGAAACATGGAAGAGGGACCCCCATTCATTGCTATTGTTATTCAACCATTATGAACTGATTCGAATATGTATACATGAAAATCGTTATAATTTGTATTTTTGAAGATGTAGTTATAGTTGTAGTATTCTGTATGTTTATATGTTTTTTAAAATAGTATTTAATGTAATATAAGTAAATTACATTTTTCAGAAACATTTGTGTTTATAAGTTCTAGGCTTTTCATTAAAGTTGAACTAGACTTAAAGTCTATGCAAAGTTATATGAAAAATTACGATTCATTTTCAAATGTTAAGACGTATTCAATTAAATTAAACCGTACAAAATGCAAACAATGTCTCAATTTCATTTTTTAAGTTTTTCAAACAAGCTTTTTAACAGTAAATGCAAAAGTTTTACAGTAAACAAGTTTCAAATTTAATTTTTTAAGAGTACACATGTTAGACATCAACCAACATAACAAAAAGGATTTTCAAAAACAAAACAAGTTTCAAATTTTTAAAGTTTTTTAAAATAGTACATAAATTGTTTTGCAAAACTGGAAATGCTATGCCCAACTTTGAAAACATCAAAAGTATTTTATTATTTATTAAATAAAGAGGTACAAATGTTACAAGTAGTATGATAAGTTCATGTTGAGAAAAGGATACTTATTGATGTAATTAGTCCCTAACTAAATTTTAATTTTCATTAAAAACAGGAAACAGTTTAAGATAGATAGAAGATGAGGTTTAGATAAGATTGTATTATGCGTAGCAGAACCGCTGACAATAGGAATTTGAAATGCAGCACAGGCTTTTTGAGAGATATATCCAAGACTGTTATTTCATCCAAAGAAATTATATGTCTTAAATAATTGTCAAAGAAAATTACTTTAAAAGAAGCAACTAGAAATGTGAATGTTTTTGCATGATATTGACTAACAGTCTTTGCAAACTCACAGACTCAGAAAAATGTCTAAGCCAAGAAACCATATTAAAATAGACATTTGGAGAAAAGCTTGTTTTTCATAAAATCAAAAGCAATATGACGTCCCTCCGACAAATAGGCAGAAGGCAAGAAGGAAGGATTATTTACGCAGCATCGCGTTCCACCATTACCGTGATAGACCCATAAGCCCGAATTTTGATTCCTGCACTACTTCTTTCTAAAGTCGATAACAATGTAGACCCATCCACCTACGCTACTCTTGCTTTTAACCTGCTCTCTCCTACATATAATGAATGAACTCTTGCAAAATAAAACAATACAAGGAATACATAAGTAGTGTAATCGAAAACCAGACAAGAGCCGCAGAAACTGCATGTTTTAAGAAGAGCTCAAGAGACAATACATTTTATACAGGTCAGGTTTTTCATTTTATGGACTGGATAAACAGTGTAAGTACGAGCGCGTGTGCGCGCGCACTACAGACAAACTACTTTACACATTGGTTATAAAATTATCCACTTTTGTAACTGGGATTCTCCGATACATCGCCTGTGTGTGATTTGTGCAACATAACCTTAAGACGTGATAGTTGTAGAAAGACTACGCCTCTAGAAAAAATTGGCATCATCAATTCGTTTTGTAACGATAAAGTGTTTTAGTTCCTTTATACATAGCTGCGCATAACCCTATATACGGCTCTATGTAGATTTAAAAGCTATACTTATTGGCAAACAGCGTATATAATGTTCTGTGTAGTTAAAATGTAGTACACAAATATGTTGTGTTAATAAGCAAAAGCAGAAGCCCGCCTAGTGAGCTAAAGCACCTGTTTCTATACTTATAATTCTTAAAGTGGTGGTGGTTCGATTCCAGGCTGTTGTTGTAAAAAACTTTTGTTAATAATACAACGTATTCTATTGTAAATACTTACCGTAATTGACAACGGCACTGTACGAGAATATTGTAAGTATTATATATAAATTATATACTATATATTATATATAAATTATATATTATAATGTGAGGATAAAAGATTAGCACTGCAGATTATAATGGTTCCATAATTCATTGCAAGTGTGTTGTAAATGTATATAACATGAGGATATATATGCAGTGTATGGGTTTAGCTAGTACTTACATAAGCGTCAAGCGATTTATGTTTTAAATGTATGTGTTGCTGTCATTAATCAATGTTGGCTCAAGTAAGCATCTGTCCTGGTTGATTGTTGTGGGAAACTGGTTAGAAACGGTTCTTGAATCTGCTTAAGGATTGTGAGAATAACTGGTATATAGTGATTGAATACTTACAATAGCGGTGTCAGTACTTACGTTAGTGCGGAATAAGTACTTCTGTAATTTAATGTCAATACTTACGCTGTGTGATGTAAATACTTACGTTAGTGTGGAATAAGTACTTATGTTAGGTGATGTCAATACTTATGCTGTGATGTAAATACTTACGTTAGTGTGGAATAAGTAGTTACGTTATGTGATGTAAATACTTACGTCAGTGTGGAATAAATACTTACGCTTTGTTATATAAATACTTGTGTCAGTTTTCGTTTTCAATAAGAACTTACGTTATGCGATGTCAATACCTATGTCAGTTTCAATAAGAACTTACGTTCTGTGTAGTATGTGAGAAACTCTAAATTAATAAGAAGACGCAGTTTCCTAGTAAAAAGTACTTAGTTAACCATGTATGAATGTGCAAAATGTTCAAAAACATACTCTCATCGACAAAGTTTGTATAATCACAAGCTTAAGGCTCATAACGGATCAGAGTCCGAAGATGAAAGTGAGCTTGACACTGACAGCAGTACTGACAGCAGTACTCAAAGATTGGGAGACTTTTGGCAAAAGTCAAAAAATAAAGCTATATCAAAGCATGAGTCAAGATTGAAACGACTTTCTAAAGAATATGAAGAAGACGGTTATTCTGCAAGACAAGCAAATCAAGAGGCTTACGCGGATCTCCTACCGCGAATCAGACGTACTATCAACAGTTTGCTTCTAAACAGATTTGAACAACTGATTGCCTTCGGAGATGATCCAATCATTAAGGAGATTATTGAGAAGAAAGGATTAATAGTAGAAGATAAAGGAATAAATGCATTGGAGGCATATAAGATTGCGATTGAGAAAAATAGTAAGATAGACGAACACATCCTCTCCACCAATGGAGATACTATGGAAGAATCAGATGAAGAAGAATAATGACTCATGTAGCTATCATTTTACTGTATGTGATGGTTTTGATAAATAAAAACTCGTAACGCTAGCCCTAAGCTGTCTGATGAGACTTACTAGCAGAGGTTGAAACGGTTTTTCCCAGCTATTGTAGCAAATCATATCAACAATTTCATAGCAACCAGTGCCTCCTTTCTGGTAATGCCATATGTTAGCAGAAACCAGAGAAATCCTCAGTTGTGTTATTTTTCCTGTTTGAGAGCGGTCCGTTACAATGTTTTGGTGGTGTTGGTTTGGAGCGAATTGGCGTGAAGTTAGTGTAATCACAATGAGCGAATCAGAATTTTTAACAAACGACGCTGCACTAGATAACGCTGCTATGACTGAGTTTTCTTGTGCTGATTCCTTTGGGACTCCAACGTTGGCTATTATGGAAGGAAACTATTTGATAAGTTTGTGGGAATTTGATTATTCCAATTCTACGACTTTGTGTGAAAATGGATGGGCAGGATATTGTAAATTACCTGTGCAACGTTTGTCGTTCGATAAGATGTTGTATGAACTGAAACAGATGTTAGGCTATTGTACTGGAAGTCATATATCTTCAACTGTTTTACAAAAGGAGGCTGGATGTCTTTTATCCACTCTTATTCGTACAAATTCCTCCCTCATCAAGCATGGAAATGATATATCTATGTGTAGCGATTCTGATTGGGAAGTTGCTGACTTACCTGATATTTGATTAGTTGTTTTTTGCATGATAGAAACATTTATATGTATGGTATGATTAATGGAGATGATGTTAGCATTTACGCATATTATGACCATTATAACATATGAAAATTAGTGTTGTATATAGTTTCACTGTATCTACTATCATTGTACACGACTCGAATAGATCTGCAGAGATTTCCATCCTGTGTTCTACCCATGACTCTATCAAATTTCTTCCATAATATTACTGTATTGAGATAGAAAGCATCTTCGGAAAATTCTTCAGGATCTGTTACACACTCTCTAATAATGCTTCGTATCTTTACAGTCTTATTGTATTTGGATACATATCCGCGGGATTTGGGAGAGTGCTTAGTGTATACATGAAATGAAATCTTCATTCTGCATGTTATTTGAGTAGACCTGAGAGGGTATTTATTGGTTTGAATTAATAAAAGAGAGGAGGCTATTTGTTTTACATAATCTGGTTCATAATGTCTGAATACAACTTTAGCATGGATTCTTTTGGGATCCGCTGGGAGCAGTTTGATGACTATTCAAACATCAGTACAAATTTTTGGGTTACACGGTTAAATGACCTCCTCAATGGTAAACGTAAAATATCTATTATTATAAACTATGGAAAGTCTGATCTGCTTACCTTTGGAATGATGGAAGTTGGGCATTTTCCAGTAAAAGAAGTTGCACATATGTTGAATAATAAGAAAAATGTTAGTATGTTTCTTGTATATGTTAAAGCATAGTTTGTTAATGATCGCTATTGTATATTATGTTGTTTGATTGAATAAAGTAAAAAAAGAAAAAACGTAACGGTAGCCACAAGCCGTCTGATGAGACCTCGTGGTGGGGGTCGAAACGTTATTCGGGTGTGAACCGGTTTCGGGCACCGGAATTAAGGTGCCAGCTTGTACTAGGGAAAGGCTTGGGGACCCGGACATTTGAACTGGCAATGGCTCCGGATTTGTGGTAGAACCGCCATTTTATACCTACTAAAGTCGAAAAAATTACTAAAATTTGGAATAAATAACTTTCGCTGGACACATTTCCGGAAACTGTCGCAAGAAGGAAAGTTGTTCAGCTCGACGAGCTCTTTCGTTTGAGCCCCATATCGACCACTTTAGGAAAAATTTTTAAAAATCCGGTTTTTCCGGGAATTCCCGGATTTTCAGTTTTTGGGCCATAACTTTCGCTGGACACATTTCCGGAAACTGTCGCAAGAAGGAAAGTTGTTCAGCTCGACGAGCTCTTTCGTTTGAGCAACATATAGACCACTTTAGGAAAATTTTTTAAAAATTCGGTTTTTCCGGGAATTCCCGGATTTTCAGTTTTTGGGCCATAACTTTCGCTGGACACATTTCCGGAAACTGTCGCAAGAAGGAAAGTTGTTCAGCTCGACGAGCTCTTTCGTTTGAGCCCCATATCGACCACTAAAGGAAAAATTTTTAAAAATCCGGTTTTTCCGGGAATTCCCGGATTTTCAGTTTTTGGGCCATAACTTTCGCTGGGCACATTTCCGGAAAATGACGCAAGAAGGAAAGTTGCTCAGCTCGGCGAGCTCTTTCATTTGAGTACCATATTGACCACTTTTGGAGAAATTTTTCAAAATCCGGAATTTTCCGGGCCGAATATCTCGAAATCCGGAAATTTTCCGGAAATTTCGATTTATGACCAACTTTTAAGCGAAATCGGAGACAAAAAATTTTTACGTTTCCCTTGGTCCCCCCTTACCATTCTAAAAAATTCCGGGTACCGCCATTTCCGGAATCCGGGAAGTACCGAACTGCCCGTGCTTCAGTCAACACTTCACCCCACCCCCTAACCCCCCTGAAAATTTCAGCCCAATCGGGCCACCCTAGCAAAAGTTAGAGGGGGGGGACAGGGGGTGGTAACGAGAATAAATAATAATAATAATAATAATAATAATAATAAACGGACATACCCAGATGAAAGGGTTGCCTTTTTGTGTAAAAAGCGGCAACCCAATAAATAAATAAATAAATAAATAAATAAAGAAACTTAGCCATATCAAAGGGTTGTCTTTTTTTTAAAAAAATGCGACAACCCAATAAACAAGCTAAACTGGCATGAATGGTTTGCCGCCGCTTCTTTCTTTAGGCAGCTAACTTTGTAGCGTCGATTTTCGGGAAATGGTTGCCTCTGAAAGGGTAGTTGGGATAAGGAACTTTTCTAGAAATGGTTGCCCTTGAAAGGGCAGTTGGGATAACTAATTTTTCACTAAATATCGCTAAATGTTACTTGATACACCGTCTTAAAGGGAGTCATAGCAAATCCACCAGCTCAACTTCACTACCGGCTTCGAAAAAAGCACTGATATTAGGCTTTTCTAAACAATTTGCTCACTTTTGCGGACTCCAACAGCGTAGCATTTGGCTATATCTTGAGATCCACGGGAGCTAGAAACATTTCGATTGCAGATTTGGAATCTGCGTCCCCGAATTACCCTATGGCCGACTTTTCAACCAAATCGGACATTAAACGTTTTTATCCATTTTTGACACCTTCACCTGAAAATGGTTGCCCATAAAAGGGCAGTTGGGATAAGAAATTTTCTACTAAATATTGCTGAAAGTTACTTTACTCTTCTTTTTAAAGGGTGTCCTAGCAAATCCACCGGGCTAAACTTGACTAATGAGTTCAAAAAACACCGATATTAGGCGTTTCTGGGCAGTTTGCCAGTTTTGCGGTCTCCAACAGTGTAACTTTTGGCCATATCTCGAGATTCACAAAAGCTAGAAAAACTTCGATTGCAGATTTGGAATCTACGTCCCCGAATTACCCCAGGACAAACTTTTCAACCAAATCGGAGAGAAAACGTTTTCGACCATTTTTGACACCTTCCTCTGAAATTGGTTGCCCATAAAAAGGCAGTTGGGATAAGGAATTTTCGATTAAATATTGCCACAAGTTACTTGACACTTCTTTTTAAAGGATATCTTAGCAAATCCACCGGCTAAACTTGACTAATGAGTTCAAAAAACACAGATATTAGGCGTTTCTGGGCAGTGTGCTCACTTTTGCGGTCTCCAACAGTGTAACTTTTGGCCATATCTCGAGATTCACAAAAGCTAAAAAAACTTCGATTGCAGATTTGGAATCTACGTCCCCGAATTACCCCAGGACATGCTTTTCAACCAAATCGGAGAGAAAAAGTTTTCGACCATTTTTGAGAATCGCCTTGCCAGAGAACCAGAACCCCCCTTTAAACCAGAACCATTTTAAAAAATTAAATTCCCTGCCCTGGTCGACTGGGTGGGTCTAGAGCGATGAAATTAAAATGGGCCAGGTTTGGGACCAACCCCCACATACCCACCAAATTTCAGCTCCGGGCGTTGAGCCTAGCTTGAGTTAATAGGGGGGGACAAGAAGAAGAAGAAGAAGAATAATAATAATAACACGACGAGAATAAGGGTTTGCCCTTTTCCTTCGGAAGTAGCGGCAAACCAATAATAATAACACGACGAGAATAAGGGTTTGCCCTTTTCCTTCGGAAGTAGCGGCAAACCAATAATAATAATAATAACACGACGAGAATAAGGGTTTGCCCTTTTCCTTCGGAAGTAGCGGCAAACCAAAAATGTTAGCTTGTTTATAAAAAGATTTAATTAAAAAAGGAAACCCAACTTTACATTTCTGACAACTGTGCTAGCCAGAATAATGAATTTGTCAACAGTAGCTATTTTTGAAAAAACCGAAACTAATGTCGTTTGTCACCATTAAACATTGCTATTGCTGCTTGCTAAACATTGCAATTCTTGGAAATCCTTTTCGCTGACGCTGACGTTTACTATTAATTTTGCTAGCCGAACCGATGTTTGATCATAAGTAGCGTTTTATTGACTGTATCACGGAATTTTTAAAAAATTAAGGATCAAGTTAACAATTTCCACCCCAAATTCCCAAGTAAACTATCTCCCCCCCAACGCTTTATCTCACTCAAAACTTGACCCAGTTGGTTAAAACTTTGTGTGGGTGCATTCTAACACATGTATGACTGATCGGTAACAAAATTTTAAAATTTTAAAAATTTTAAGTTTTTAAGTTTTTTTAAAGGGGGGACCAAGGGGAACGAAAACAATTTTTGACTCCGATTTTGCTGAAAAGTTGTATGTAGGGGTTCTCTGTGTCGTAGAACACGAATCTGAAGTCCGTTTTTCGATTCAGCTTTTCGTCAGTTCAGTATAAGCTTACATCTTAAGCTTACAACTTTAGCTCACACTGAACCAACGAAAAGCTTAATCGAAAAACGGACTTCAGATTCGTGTTCTGCGACCCTGGAAACCCCTATATACAACTTTTCAGCAAAATCGGGGACAAAAAATTTTTTGGTTCCCCCTTGGTCCCCCCTTAAAAAACTTAAAAATTTAAACGTTTTAAATTTTTTAAAATTTCATTACCAATCAAGCAAATATGTGTTGGAATGGACTCACACAAAATTTGAGATAAATTGGTCACGTTTTGAGAATGTTAGCATCGAGTAAACTATCTCCCCCCCCAATTGAGGCTGGGTGGGAGATTGTTTACTTGATCCAAAATTAAATTTCAGCTCAAGGTGGAGGTCTTCATATTGTGTTAAACATAGAAAACGGAAAAAGTGCTGGATTTTCTGGTGCGCCAAAGAAATCTCGCCAATGACAAAACGGAGCACTTCAACATCTATTTTAAATTGTAAAGCGACCTCAAATGGCGATTTGTAGGAAGCGGAATTTTAATTTAGGCCTTTAAATTTTTTATTAATTTTTGAATTTTCAGAAAAGCCAAAGTTGAGTGCTCTGCTACGCTGAAATTGTGGGACAGCAACTTCGATAAATAAAATAGTTTGAAAACTGGGAAGCCTAACTGAAAATTAATTCCTGCAGATCACAGCTTATGACAACTCAATTCGAACGATACCACCTGATTCTGGTTAGCTCTGCCTGGATTCGATATTTCTCTGGCTCGGCACTGCGGATATTTAGCAAACCTTTGAAAATAGGGATTTTTCAAATTTTCGTATTACATGACGAATTTTATATATATCCATCGAAAGCTCTCATTGTGGGTAACATTTTTGCTTTTTCCACCATAACCCGGACACGCGTGAAATTCAAGTTATCGGCTGTTAAGTGTTTATTGTGGTCAATGCTTTCCAACGACGGTGCTACTCCTTAAAATCACTAAATAAAGCTCTAAGGTAGATTTTCTCCATTAAAAACTACCCGGAATTCTTTGTTTACACCAGTTAATAAACATGTGCAACCGAATGAAGCTCCACAGTCAGGAATGCTCAGATGTAAATTGTCTGTGTTTGCAGCGGCACCGTCACTTTCAGCAAGTTTTAAATTGGGTTACTACTCAAAATGCAATCTCGATGCTCAGGACATTATGTGACAAAATTTTAATGTGAAAATGCGCTTAATCGGTGACCATAAACTTTTTCATGAGGGACTCTCCTTAATTTATGGTCGGATCGGAGCGAATCGGCCCGATCCTGGTCTAGATCGGATCAGATCAACAGCTAATTAGCGTATCGGATCGGAAGTGAATTTTATCAACCGATCCGATCGACATCATTTATTGAAAGCATACCCGCACCAAAACTGAATTGAATCGGGCAAGTTTTGCGCTTCCAGATCGTACAAGTTCCAATAACTGCTCCCAGTTAATTTAATCCCAGCAATAAAAAATAGCGCATGGATTATTTTTAATCTACGGATTAAAATCCTGCAGGATTAAAACTTTTAACTTCTATTTCTTTATTGCAGGATTAAAAAGATTAAAATAAACTCTTTTAATTTGCGAGTTAAAATAGCAGGATTAAACGAGTTAATTTTAATCTGTTTAATCCGTTTAATCCTGCAATAAAGAAATAGAGATTAAAAGTTTTAATCCTGCTGGTTTTTAATCCGTTTAATCCGACCATTTTAATCTTTAAAGAAATAGGGCCTTAGCTTACTTTTGAAAGACTACTTGTACCAGGCCGATATTGTTTTAGTCCGTTTGGCTATTTAGGGAAAGAGTTTTCGAGGTAACTGCACAGTCTCAGGTTGAATTCAAACTCAAGCTGGGATAAGCTTAATTCCGTTGGCTCAGCCTCAACAGCCTCGGTCCGAATTCATTTATGCTGTGGGTTCGATTCCTTCCTACAACTAAATTATTAGTTGGAAAGAGAGTATGTCGAGCTTTCTGAGTTGGTGTGAAAGATGAGCACCTCCGTCATTACTGTATTGCAAGTGGAAGGATTTGTTGAACAGGTTTTAACAACTAAGCAACTAAACAACTAAACAACATTTAAACAACTTGCAACTGTTTTCATCAACGGGTCATAAGTAACAGACAAGTAGGCAACTTACATCAATTCAATGTCTGCCCATCGGCTCCAATACTTTTTCAGTAGAATAGAAGCCGTCTATCCACATTACAGTATCAATAAGCGCTGCTACTGGTTTGATTGATTCTCTGAAATAATGCTATGACTTCAGGTATAAAAGATTGCGATAAACTGTTGCCGGAAAATACACAAATACTTTGATGTGCCCTTGGGATTGGGAAGCCGGGCTGAATTCAGTTTTAGTTTCCATACGATTAAACTTCCTGCATTTACTCACAGCTTATAATCGTAAATCCTATGATTAGCCAACGGGCAGATCAACCTGTATTCTTAATTCAACTATTCCTTCAAATAGAGACATGTGTTTGCATAACCAATCATGACAACGCCATTGCAAACTGAAACTTTGCTCTACTTGAAGCAAGCGCAATCTTAATTTAATGCTTTACTGAATAAATTGGAAGGTCATGTTATTAATAAAAACAAAATTAGCTTTAAAGGACAACATGCAACACAAGGTACAAAACAAAATTTCTGAGTAAATGTTATAGTTAGAGTAATTTTGTAAATTTGTGAAGACTAAAGCAGCATTCAAGCAGTAATATATAACCACAAAATTGTAATGTGTACACTACCAGGTAGGGTTGTGCCACTAAGAAATTTCTCGGGCCGGGCTCGGGCTCGGGCCGGACTGACTTCTCGGTTCGGGCTCGGTTCGGGCTCGGGTCAGCCCGAGCCCGGCCCGAAGCCCGAGGCCCGAGTCAAGGCCCGAGCGGCCCGAACCGATTCACGGCCCGAGCAGCCCGACCAGCCCGAGCGGCCCGAACCGAGTCACGGCCCGAACGGCCCGAGCAGCCCGAGTTGCTTCAGAAACTGGAAAGAGTACTCACCTTATTGGTTACTTATTAAAGTAGGTTAAAATATATTTGAAAATTAAAAGAAACTATTTCAAATATGTACAAATATTTACATGTTCAGAAAGGTCTATTTCGAAAATGTAAACTGTTATGGTTGAATTTGAATATTTGAATAATATTTGAAATATTTACTTTGTTTTTAAAATATTTAAAGAACGCCATGTTCTATTTTTCAACAATTTGTAGTCTACATACCTTTGTAGTAACAAGTAATAGCAAGTAATAGTAAAGCAGGAATCAAATGCGAAGTATTATTTGCTACCTGATACCTGTAGTTGCACAAAGAGGCATGACTAAGATGAAGTAACTCATAATAGCTTTGATGTGCACTATGTAGTGCCAAGAATATTTCTTTTTCCGCAACCACCCTGTTACAGTAACCTGATAGGATGGCCCGAGCGGCCCGAATAGCCCGAACGGCTCGAGCGGCCCGAGTAGCCCGAGCGGCCCGAACGGCCCGACTCGGTTCGGGCCTGTGGACCTTCTCGGTTCGGGCTCGGTTCGGGCCGCAAGAATTATTTCTCGGGCCGGGCCGGCCCGGGGCCGGCCCGAGCCCGAGCCCGAACCGAGCCCGAGGCCCGATTCACGGCCCGAGCACAACCCTACTACCAGGTATGTATATCATGTCAACTGATTTAACTACAAACTTACGCTATTATTTCCCAGGATCCTTGAAATTCCTCATAGCTGTCGACATGTATGAGATGTCCAGGAGGTTCAAGATTTTGACAAATAGATTCTGCCAATGTTCCCTTTTCCGGCACAGGATATGCTAGCAAAGGATTTAGCAGAACTGCCTGGAAACAGTGGTCTAAGATCTTGAAATATTCTCCAGGACATCCGCCTGAAACAAATGTAAATTAACTATATGACTTCAATATCGATGGACGATGCCTGAGATTTTCAAAGGGCGCTAAAACTGCGATAAAACGGAGAGTTACGTCGACGCATACATGAACTTCGAAACGTCTACGTAATGTTACAAACTAAACCACTACCTTCATAAATATATAAAGATCCATAAGCTAAAAATATGAGACTAAAAGCGGAAGTTGCCATAATACATACATTTCAAATTATAGTAAAAACAAAGTACCTAAACAGTGAACCTACTAAATTACTTACATCCAATATCCACACTGTGCATCCATAGTGCCTTGAGTAGGGGAGTTGGAAGCAAAATTGGAAGTGGATTGCTGCGTCGCCCGGTGCTCGGACGCACGAACGGCGACCCGTGACTCAGTGAAAATTTATGGACCAGTTAAGCGCACTTCTCTAAGTTTCGACAGTGCAGCTTATTTAAGCACCTATAGCGGGTTTAAGTCCAACTAAATTTAAGCGTTTAAGTTTAACCAAGCGTTTAAAGCAAAGATTTTTTAGTTTGATGTTAGTACACTTGCTTTCGTATCTGATTTGGCATTACGTGTTAGATGAGATCCATCAGTCAGCAGAATGATTGTTCGCCAATCAGAGAAACGCTTTCCAGAGAAAGGATGTATAGTTTTAATTAGAGAATTAGAGATTAGAGATTTTAATAAATTCAGCCATGATTTATTTGTTTTGGTTATTTTGTTTAGCTTTAGGTCTTCAAAGATTTGGATTAGGAAATAGGTTCTTATATTTATTACACTATTACCGAAAAATACGTCAGTCAGTAGGAGTTTTTACTTAATTATAAAATTTGCAAATCTGATCAAAATGCTTATAACTTCCATTTAAGCGTCTTAACTCATTGCTTGATTCCTTCAATTAATACCCGAAGTAATCATAACTATATAAAAATGTTGCATATACAATCATTGTGCTGTATTTCACTATAAAAACTGGGTTCAAATGATCTCATTTCAACCAGACTTTGTCTTGTCGGACATCGTCCGACGCAGGATCCGAAAAATTTCCGATGTAAGTCCCCACATATGAAAGTCTGGTCTTCTTGAAACTTCTGTCAGACTGCTTTCAGACCATCATCGAACAAGGGCCGGGCCAAAACAACAACGTCATTTTCGTCAAACTTTATACAAAAAGTAACAGGAACAGAAAAGTGTGATGTGGAAGTGGAAGCTTAGGTAACAGAAAGTAAACTCTAAGTTCAAGGCCAGAGTCTGTTAATCCTGAAGAAGCTAACAGCTAACTATTTTAGTTGATTCTATGCAAGTCTATACCCGAAAACTTAACAACGAGAAAGTATGCCAACCGCACTCGAATTGTTGTTCTTGATGGGGCAACTCTTGATCGATAGGCTTTGTAAAATTGTTTGTTTAATTGTTGTATAAGATTGTTTGTTTAATTGTTGTAAACACTGCAAGTGCTTTGACTGGTTTGTGCTGGAATGGGTGGTCAGACCTGTGGACGTCATGGGAGGGACTTGCGCTTGCCTCATACTGTTTACCGCAGCGACCGAAAAAGCTGGAGCGCAAACACATCTTCTCTATCGCCTTCAGAGTCGTTCATTGTTGCCTCTAGTTTGGGTAGTGAGCTTTCAATGATTCTTGAGCGCTTTAGAATCATACTGCAAAGGATGGTTTTCGCTTTCCTGACTCCTATCAAACTGAGTAAGACGAGCAAGACATCACTGATACATGACTGATGGTGTTGTGAAGTTTGACTCTATGAAAGATAGTAAAATGCTGTTGCCTTCCTTTTTGACTACTAGGATAAGACTTAGATTACAAGCGAATACCGGTGGTGTGTGATGTTAGAGAAATGGAGGGTCCTGACCAACGAGAAATCACTTTCGTGATTACAACGGTTTATTAAATTTAGAGCAAAACTTGATGACAAAATTAATACAAAACATAAACTTCAGGTAACCAAGTAAACTTTGACAAAAAGTGGAGCACGCACCAAATTCCGGCAACTGCTGACAAAACAACGAACCTACCCAAATTACCAAAAATATCTCCCCAAGATTCGAACCCAAGCGCACACCTTCACACCCAACCTCTGTCGAATAACTCACACCCACAACTAACTTCAACCCTACCCAATGTGGTGAATATCAACTATTTGCTACCAGACCTATGGAATTAGACAAGAGTAATGTAAAATCATTGAACGTTTGTCGAAATACAATACTAAATTCACTTAGGCTTAGCAACTCAAATATAACTCATATCTTTCCTGTCGGTTGCTAACTTCACATAATACCCCCTCTTTTGGTCCAGGGCGGCCTCGGACGGGTCCACTCAGTTAGAACGCTTGATAAAAAGAATGTTACCCACAGGTACCTTAGGTACTAGTAAAGATAAAACATTTGTGAGAATTACATAAAGATAAAAAGTAACGACAGTGGTGGACATACACCATACCACGGTTGAGCACACAACTTTCCTAACATGATAACCGGCCAACGATAAAACTACTCGTAACTTAATCGAGACATTTTCAACAAGCTACTAGAAAAATTACCTTCTAAAACACCTACGTAAAATTTTCAAATTCCCGCCCGAGACCACCCAAGTACCAAAAGAGTAAGGTCTGCACCGACAGGAAACAGTATCAGAAAAAGAAACGACAACCCACTATTAGAAATATAAATGACAAGAAGAAATTATTATGCATTCAGATATCAAACAAAGGAAATCAAAAATTGTACAGAAGTAGCAGCCAAAAATGGAATGAAGTAATACGTACAGAGCAATGCCAATATAAAATACTAGAGTAGTGAAAAACAAAACAATGAAAAGAGATGTCACCATGGAGTTGCAACTCATTACGTTTGCTCATTACTCATTACTCAGTTTGCCACTCATTACGCTGTTGGGACAACTCTTCACTCCGCTAGAGTTTTGAACGTAGGAGCAGCATGGCGGGTAATAGATAGTTCTTAGTTCGTTGAGACTAACCGGCAGCATTTGATGATCTCAGATCCTAATCTTTGGAACAGCGAGTTCATTCCGTGTCCCGATAGTGCGTTTGGCGGAAGTATACAGAAGCTCTTGTGGAGACACTTTCCAAGTATCCGTTCGGAGACACCCGTCAAACGATCTGACCTAAGCGTTTCTCCCAGACGCCAGGCACAGGACCTCTAAACTGTCTTTGAGGAGACAATGTGAGAACATTTTAACCAAGAACTGTCTCTCTGCACTAACAAAAATGGCTGATCCAGCTGGCAGATACAGAAAAACGATAGTATCTTTGGGGTGGAATCTATCTTAAAACGCCCTTGCACTACAATCATGAAAAGCAAAGAATAGAATAGAAGATTCCTTCTCACACCTCTTGAGACCTCGTAAGCTAGGAGTCTTCAATTGAGCTGGGTAAATCGTCCCACATATCCATTAGAAATGTTTGCACTGTATTGCCGTTTTTTTATTGGCTACAGGAATGCTTCACCGTAAGCAGAACAGCAAACTACAAGGCAACTTCTTGAGTAACCTGTTTGTGTTCACTGCACAGTAACAAGAATCCATAATTTTCTGCTATATATTAGAAGAAGAGTGAGCCACCAGAGGACTCGTCTTCCTGGCATTGCGTAACAGTGCTCCGACCACAATCGTGAATGTTCCCCCGTTTGGAAGGAGGGGTAGCCGAAAGGAGTCCCCATTTGGTGGGGGTTAGGCAGAAGGAGGCCCTGTTGGGGGTGGGTCGCTCAAGAAGGCTAAGTTTGGCACATTCTGATTGGCGTTGGCGACCCCCCCCCCCCCACCAAACGGGGACCACTTTTAGCGACTCCACCCAAACGTTGGCCCTTTCTGGAAATCAGTTGAAACTACCGTAATCCTTTGCTAGATCCCCTGTCGGAGCACCGTTACGCAATGCCAAGAAAAGGAGCCCTCTAGTGGCTTACTTTTCTTCTTAATAATAGTGCAATTATGCACTCTTTACAGTAATGTAGCGCTTCTATCAGCCTTCGACTACCGGCTGACCTCGCATATAAGATTTATCAATCTTTGCTATGCCTGCTTCCCTTACAGTAACCATGTTCCCAGCCAGAGTACGCTAAATGTTCGCCCGTTTATTGGGATGAGCCACAATTCGTGTATTTTCCTTTTTCAATAGTGCATTAAACTCTGACGACTCTTACTGCTCTTACCTTGAGGTGGGAGAAACATGGATTGAACAAGGAATCCGTCTGTCCACTCAAACAACCCTCCCAATAAAATCCACTGTGTCAGCAAATGGTACATTTTGATGTATCAGGTTTGGTGAAAATTGCACTATACTATCTACTTCCCAAATAACTTTTGCAGCTCAATAAATAGTCATCCTTCGATACTGAATTTGTATTCGCCTCAGGATTTCTAGTCAGTTAGGAGAGTGGTAAACAGATTTCACAGTAAAAGCTAGGCATGACTGTTGTTGACAGTTTCACAAAAGCAGCCTTAGCAACTTGATCGCTAAGACCACGAAACTTTATGTTCCTCTTTGAGTTGGCTGTCTAACTTATACTGCACTATTGCTTAATGGTGGCTTGGTTCACTGACTACAGTCAATTCTTCCTAATTACAGTTCAGTCTTAAACCGATGCCATTAATGTTTCGGTTCCGGTTTGCGCTTAGAAAACAGAGAAGCACAACAAAAACTTCCTACAGTACCTATTACTGGAACCTTGCGGCAATTTCTTTCCAATTACATTTCAACTTATGGAATTATACATAGTAGACGCCCAATCAGTAACACCTTTAAGGCAAAAGGTGTGATCACCTTAAAAAGTGTGAATGGCCAAAGTTTATAAAATAAAGTTTTACAGAAGTCGCAAGTATTACACTGCTTCTACGTATTCTTAAAACTGACGGTATTAGATTAAGCCTCACATATGTTATAGCTTTCTCTTTCTTAATGCACTTTCAGTCAAAGTTTTAATCTCTGAAGTGCATCTCTTCAAAGTCCCCATGATTAGCACTGGAAAACCAAACTTTGAGACGTTGATGTGGTAGTTGGCTCGTAGATAAACAATATTTATTAAGACCAGCAAAATCTGAGAGAGAGTTTCTGCAGCATCCTGCTTAAGCAAAGCAGAAAAAATGTGAAACTTTCTTTCTAGGCACATTTTTGGGACTATGTTCAGCGTTTTGCTGTTGGTCCCGTTGTTCCAGGGAAATGAAGAGCCAAACCTGAAAATTTAGCCGAAAATCAGACAAAATTTACAATCATTCAAAATGTCGAGCTTGTTTATTCATTAAAGAGAGGTTCAGAAAAACAACCCTCGGAAAGACGTTTCTCTTGAAGACCGAGCTAGTCTCTTTGCTTTCGCACACTTAGAAAACTCCGTTCAAAAATCAGTTTTGGATCATCGCATGCCAAAGTTGAACAGTGGAATTAGAGACACTCATAGTTTGTGACGTTTTAATGAGCAAATTCTAAACTTTAAAGTGGCACAAAGTTTATCGTTGAACTTAAAGTTAATATCATTGTCAAATATAATACTACATACATAGCTTGCTTTAACATTTAGACATACGGCTGGTTGCACCAAATATGACTAACATCTTATTAGACTAATCTGTAATTAAATTTTAATTAAAGAAATTCTCCATTGCACCAAATGAAACGCTAGTTAGATTTTTTTTCTGTACGTCCCTCCAGTTGGTCTTACACCGGTTAGGAGCAGTGTCAGCTTGGTACTAATTTTGAAAATTTTTACTGGGTATAGCTGACACCGAATAATTGCAATCACAATTATCCGAGGCGTTTCGCAAGGATGGAGATTTGGCCATCACCGGCTGTGTGATGAGCGCACCTCGGCAGCTCCACCCGAAGGCGGCCGCCCCTTAACTCTCGGCTAATTGTTTACATTGGGGGGGGGGGGGGGGTAGGTAAGCTAGTACTGGCACCGGCAGGCACCAGAGAAGACACTTCGAAAATGGGGTCTGGTCCAGCTGAACCATAAGTTGGGGAGCATAACGGCTCAAAACAATTACATACAACACATAACAATCCACAAAAAGGTAACACAATTGAGTAGTTAGATTTTAATTCTAGTCAAGGGAAGATTAACATTTGCCAACCTTGGGCTATTCACTGAAAGGGTGGCTCGTCGGCAGGTGGAGCTACCACAGAACCCCCATTACAGTGGACATTGATAGACATTCTGACAGCCTTGTAGAACACATCGGGTAATTGCTACGACATTTATTCTGTGTCAGTCAGCTTATTTTGGACTGGCCGGCCATGCATTAAGATTAAAACAAATTAGGATTGGTTTTGGACAAACCCTGTTGCTAAACATCAGACGCCATAATAGGCCCTTGGATTAACATATACAAAAACTATAGCATTAAGGAAAGTTTTTCCGGGGAGAGGGGAAATACTCTAGGAAAATCCATCCGGAGGGGGGGGGGTTCGTACTCTTCTCTGTAAGGTATGAAGGAGGGACGGGGTGAGATTTTCCTACTTGAAGGGGCACAAACAGTGAGGTAGACATTTAAATTAGGTTAAAGATTCAGATTGATAGACCATACCTGCAAGTAGGGTTGCGCCGGGGCCGTGTAACGGAGCCAGGATCCGGGCCGGGCCGGACCCAATTCGGCCCGACCCCGCAAAATTTTTCAACGGCCCGGCCCTGTTCACTTTGGGGCCCGGCCCCTTACAAGGCCCCGTAGGCCCCGCCGTGCCGTCTGAATGTATATAACACACTTTATTATATATTGCTGTTGTGCATATGGAAATTTCTTGGTGTACGTAGCACACATTTCTCTTTAATGTGACGCTATGCCAGCCAGATAATAATTTTTGTTTGTTTTCAAACTTTAAATTTGCCTGTACATATGTGCTTGCTGTGACTTGCAGACAGAGTTTGAGTCACATGTTTCAGTTTTCTATACATTTGGCTTATTATATTTATTATAAGTATTTGACATCTGTTTGCTTGGAGTTTGAAAACCTTTGTTTGAGGTTTGCAAAGTTTCCTCCACTACTGATATGATTCAATAAAGCCAGCTTCGCAAAACTTCGAAAATTTTCCAAATTTGATACAGGAATTACCGCAAGTTGTCAACATTGATCTGCTTAACAGCTGAATGTCAAAGCAATATCAATATCGTCAATGTTTAAATCTTTTGAAAGCTGTTATACAAAAATATTAATAGTATTATAATAGCAAAAGACTGAGTCTGAAATGTATATGTATATATTACACAAAACATAAAATATTAGCAGCACGCAGCAGCATAACACATTAGCAACATGCTAACGTAGACAATAAATGTTAACAAATAACGATTATCGTAGCAATTGGTAGTTACATAACTTCGCCAGCAAGCCATTTCGACAATTGGTCAGAACAATTGATTCGCATATAAACATAAGGTCCCAAGAGGGTCAATATTCCGTTGTAAGCCTGATATTATTCAATTGCAAAACATGTCTTTCTGTTCGAAGCTCGGCTAAACGCTGTAAGCCTTAAGTTTTCTTTACAATTTCACATGACTTTGCATGATTTATTTCTTCCGATATTGAACCGAAATTATTTTCTGAAATGTCTAAGTAAACGTTTCTGATTTCTCAGCACGTCAGGCTTCCCTTTCCGTAGCAAACAAAATGATAACGTAGCACAAATACAATATTTGGTTCAGAAATACAACCTATATTCTTGAACGTACTTCGTTCCAAATTATAGGGAAAGGCAAACCTTTATTGTCATTTCATGATTCCCTGGTCAAGCGCAACCTTAATTCCCTAATGTACCTGTGTGCAGCTCCCAAGCAACACTAGTGCTCAAAAACCTACAATCGCTTAGATTGCTAGCAGGCAAAGACTGCGTGGAGGCTGTCAGTTCTGCTGTTTATAATAGTTTATAAACTTAAGGGGGGGGGGGTCCAAATTTTGGTCATTTTTTCGACTTTCTCCGATCTCGCTGATTTTTACGTATTTCATGGTCCAAACGGTTTATTTTAACGAGTTTTTAATATTAAAGTCGTAAGTCGTACGGTTGTTGCGTAATTTCACCTCAAAGTTGAGGTCTCAGGCCTAGATGAGGTCTGTGTGACCAAAATTTGGACCCCCCTTAATTTTCATAATTTGGGCACAAAAATCTTATCTAAACTAGGTGTGTGGTGAAGATAGGACTTCTGAATAGAGAAATAACTCACAATGCACTAAACAGACTGATTTTCATTTTATACATTCCTGCTCAAGCAGAAATAAATACTATATTGATTAAAATTGGTATCCGAACAAAGCATTAAGACTGCCAGTGTATGGTATAGTGCCAATACTCTTGCAAGACTGTTAAATAGAGTCTGGGGCCGTTGAGGCCGCCGGGGCCGTGTAACGGGGCCGGGGCTTGGGGCCGGGCCCGGGCCGGGCCGGCTCAGGCCCCTGCCCGGCTCCGCAGTCTGGGAAGGCCCCGGTGTCGTATATTATTTTGTCACCTACGCTAAAATGTCACCTTTGCTAATTTTTCACAGAAAAGGCTCGTTACTTTTCCAATCTCGTTATTTTTAATAGCATTGGATAGCACTTGCAAAGGCGATTGTTTTGATATAAAATAATGCGGTAATTTAGCTAATTATAGCTGCTAATTAACACTTAAAATGAACATAGGAAATTTTCAAATTTTAGGTGAAACCTATCACGTTGTATATCATTCGAAAGCTCTTGACGAGGCGGATTCAATGGGCTAACAATCAAACCAACTAATTGGCCTAGCAATGCGTAATAACTCCATATGTTACCGAAAAATAGATTTTTCGGCTGAAGTTTCGGCTAGCTTAACTAATTGGCTTAATTGTTAGCCCATTGAAGCCGCCTCGTCAAGAGCTTTCGAATGATATGCAACATGATAGGTTTCACCTAAAATTTGAAAATTTCCTATGTTAATTTTAAGTGTTAATTAGCAGCTATAATTAGCTAAATTACCGCATTATTTTATATCAAAACAATCGCCTTTGCAAGTGCTATCCAATGCTATTAAAAATAACGAGATTGGAAAAGTAACGAGCCTTTTCGGTGAAAAATTAGTTAGGTGACATTTTAGCATACATAGGTGACAAAATAGTATACGACACCGGCCCCGTAATTTTGCTTTCGGCGCAACCCTACCTGCAAGACATAAATTAGCTTAGATTAGTTAGTCCAATTATTTTAATTAAACTAATTTAGATTTCTACTGAACAAAGACGACTCTGGTTTATTAAAAATAAATCTAAAATAAAAACAATTACTTCATCACAATACAAGGCAAAGTATTGAGCAAAATCATCAACATACATAATTGAACACTATTTGAGTACACAGTCATATTTATTTATAGTTTACGGTTTATGCTTGTTCGTTTGTCAGTAAGAATATGTTCAATGTTTTTCGACTTTCTAGAAATGGAAGTTTTTATTTATCTCAACTAGTTCAGTGAACAAAAGTTCCAAATGGACACAGCGACAACCGCTCAAGTAAAACGGTATATTTTGTACAATACAAATATAAAGGCAAGAATCAGAAGACTACAAGCTCTGTATTCAATTAAAGTGACCTCCCATTAGTCATGCGGCCACTGTAAAAACATTAATATGTGAAATAAATATGGTGAATAAAGCATACAATTGGTATTTTACGAATTATCAAGCTTATAATGATGAGAACAATTACACTAGTCTCTGAGCTGATAAGAGCAAAAACTACGTTCGCCCGCAACGTTTGAAAATCGCAATTGACACACAATGGACCAACTGAGTATATGGTTGTGTTTTCGAGCTCCCGCAGGCAAGCGTAGACAACCAAATTAGTTAGAAAAGATGGTGCCAATTTGTGGGGGGGGGGGTGTTGGCCGTTGGCGCGCACAGCACAGTTTTTGCTCCGATATAACATTAGTGTCATACTCTTATCATTATGCATTTTAGTGTATAATCAAGCGTAAGACAGGCATCGCTCGTAAGACAGGATGTAAGGTTTGAGACTCTCGAGCCACGATCTGCTAATGGCTGACTCCCAACAACTGAGTACAGTGGCGTAGATAGGTCTTTTCTTCGGGGTGGGCGGATCTTCGGCAAGTCCGGGGGGGTGGTGCGGTGGCCGAACGTACCCCCACCCCCCCCCCCCCCGAAATTCAGCAATTTATTACCGTGACCCACAGTCGTAAATTTCAACACTTTTCAAAATAAAATTGATTTTTCCAGATTCTCACCAAAAACGACTACAGAAGCTTTAATTCTAATAGTAAACTTAAGAAATTTTCTCAGATTTTCACCAGAAACGGCTTAATTTATTAAAGTTGACTTTTTGAGGTTTTCACCAAAAAAAACTGCTGGAGAAACTAACTCTTTAATATCAAAGTTGATAATTTTCAACTTATTTTGAACTGAATTGCTTTTGAATCCCCAGAAGTTGAGAATTTTTGATATTTTAGACATGAAAGCATTTTTTTTCTACACACGTTCTTGCTGTCTTATTTCAGATCAGCAAATAATATGAGCTAGCATTGCACCCGTGGAAGGGCTGTGGAAAACCCAAATGTCGCGAAGGAATAACATCCGCGGGGGGGGGTCTGGGGGGCGGACCCCCCGGAAGTTGCAGAATTTTTCAATTTTAGACTCCCTCAGGAATTAATTTAGAGCACTTTCTTTGTTAAGCTATGAGCTATAGGTTTAGTTATTTTCGGAATAAATTACAGGTTAATTTTTTCAATTTTTTCATCTGCAAGACAAAAGACAGGAAATTTTATTTCAGGGAAATGAAATAATCAATATACATAATGCATACATAATACTTGTCATAGCAATCCTGGTCCTTCCTGTAAAGGAAGCAGGCATAGCAAAGATTGATAAAGAATTTCAAAGCAATGTTGCATGGGTGCAGTCATACACGAATTTCAGTAGACTGCGAGGTACTGTCCACAAGCTAAGCAAACATGAAACTGTCGCAGAGTAATAAAATAGAATCCCTGCACGAAGATAAGATAAAAATAAGCCTGATATGGTCGTATCATGACAACAGGTCTATGCATGTACATTCTGGCAAGTGAAAATAACAGTACATAATCACAGGATCAAAAAACAAAAAACATCAACTTTTCAAAGAGTTCACTGGCAGGCTGGTCAAATCGAGCCATAGTTTGGTGGCGCCTGCGGGCTAACGGGTATGACACTGACCAGGGAAGGGGGCGGGGCGGCTAGGCGAGAACTGGGACCCAGACCCACTAGGCGGACAGCCAGACCCCAGAGACCCCCGCTACGATGGGTGCGCCAGGGGCAGGGCGGGTAGTTGGGCAGATCACGACTCAGCCACAGTTGGCAGCCGATCCCCCCTGCAACCAGCAGCGCCCAGACAGCCAACAGAATGCCATCTGGAAAAAAAGACAGACAAAAACAGAAATACAGCAGCTGCTGATAGTCTATATCAGTCTCAGTATTGTTATCAAAATGTTGATCAATTTGTTAGACTGAAGGATTACATTAATTCGATAACTACATACGCGAAACACGCTTGCTTCAAAAACAAGTTGTATCAGTCAGAACTTTGAGAGTGGACATTTATAACAGTTTTGCCCAATAGGTACATTACAGGCACATGTCATGCACTATTGAAAATTACATACCATATCAAATATTATTTGTAATAGCTACGTATATAATTTGCTTATAACGTTCTTTGCACGAAGCAAAGTTTGCTGTCTTTGCTCTAAAAACTACAAAGTTTGAAGATATTTTCAATCGCCTAAACTATTAAGCACATGACAAAGTATACAGTAACAATTGAGATAGACAACAAAACTGCAGAACTGTAGTCAAAACTGTAGAAACCCACCCGCAACATAGAATGGGAATATGAAACAGGCCGACTGAAAGTCAGGTCGGGCAAATCGCTCAACTGCCCGGAGCAGGACAAAATGCAGGGTCGCGTCCGCATACAGACTGATACAGTGAACGGCCAGTAGACTTCCGATAACGGCTGTACTATGGATTACATCCTAAGCAAAACAATAATAGCAAAACATAAACATAAATAAATAAAAAAATTAATTGACTAAGATTTCCCCCTTAGAAAAGCCGAATAGGGATAAAAATTGGCAAACGTTTGGACACGCCAGAACTGGTTTCTCCTCTCGCAATGTCAAAATTCGTGTCACTGCAGTTTGGGAACGAATTCCAACCTAGGCTTGGTTCGATTGTGCCTGGATGGCTCAATTGGTAGAGCGTTGGCCTAGATCGCCAAAGGTTGTGGGTTCGATCCCCACCTCAGGCCTGAATTTTTCGGGTCGGAGGGGCTGTAGTGACATCCTTCTTTCTTTCGTTTAGTATTGTGTATTCTCCTCTCGCAATGTCAAAATTCAGACAAAAATATAAAGGTAACAGCATGTTACACAAGTTATGTTAGAGAACCACATTTGGCGAGATCATTTCTGACAAAAGTTCGCATAGATTTTTTTAAATTAAACCTGTGCAAGTCACGCCGTGTTAGTACTACGTAAATTTAATGCAAAGACGTGATTTAGCCCCGCGGCCGACCTGCCCCAATGCCGCGTCCCCATACAACAGTTAATATACATCTGTAACGACGATGCTTATACTGGTAAGCGGCAACGCCGTGACAGGGGGTTAGTTCACAAAAAGATGTCACAAAAATGTCAAAAAATCACTTTACATCACCTGTGCCATTATACAACGTACAAACAATATGCAAATAAGAAGTAAGTTTTTTGGTCAAAATCAAAAAAACGAAATAAGGCGAATGCGTTAAAAACAAAATTTGTCTGTGTACCATTTTGGCACAAGGCATAAAGGCAGAGATAGCCATCACAGCTACTTGTAGTACGGCAAAGGCAAGACTATAGTAGAGGTATTCACCGTCTAGCAGTGACCAGTTGTCTAAATCGCACAAAAGAATTTCGTTAGATAATATTACACTACACTTAATTATCACTTTATTAGCTACCAAAAATAAATTTATAAGTAGACACATGTCATGCGCAAATATTTCGTTTCTTTGTGTCTAATAAACCATAAAACAGAAAATAACCTAGTAGACCTGAGATTTCCCAAAGCGAAAAAGGGGGGGGTCACAAGCGAGCAAAACCACAAAAGTGGGGAACTTAAAGTCGTCTCAAAGTTTGATAAAAACTACAGTAAACTTAACCTGTTTTCTGCTTCTATATAGTGCTATAAATAAGCTGAAAAGTATTCGAAAATGTAGTCTCAGTACTAGAAGTGACAATTTTAGCCCAGTCTTTAATTTTTAATCAAAATTCTATAAAACGATGTTGATTTTATTTTCTGGTCACCCGTTAGTGAGTGCTGAGAATCCAAAAAAGTAAGGGGGCGGTCGGAAAAATTAGTGACCCCTTCAGCAACTACATATTTTTTCAGTTTTAGGATTTTAGTTACTCGCTGTCGAAGAGATAGTCAACCAAAAACGAACCTAGACAAAAGTATGCCACTAAACTGGTTAGACCAAATCCAAGCAGGAATCCAACAAGAACCAACTGGATAGCCAGCGGCCGGTAGAACCAGAAAGCAGTGTACCAAAGGAAGCCAATCCCAAAACTGAGACACAAAACTAGACTCCAAAATTCTGAAAAAACAATAACACATATATACAGCCAGAATGCATCGGGGACTGATATTAATTTGAAGGATGAAAAGGTTAGCACTTCTCACACTATTTGGCTCCAACTTTGAATAATGTTAGGTACATTTAACTCGTTTAACTCTGATGAATCCACATATTGTTTGAAAAGAATAGAGACAAATTCAACTCGTCTAGTTCTTCTTAGCTACGCATATGTATCCTTTTCGTGAAACGAATAGTTAAGTTTAACTCATTCAGGGAAAAAATTGCTGGGAAAAATTCAAAGGTTGAAAAATTAAGGAGAAAACAGAAAAAGGGCAAAAGTCAAAAAAATTCGTGCCTTCCGAAAGAAATTCCTACCTTTTCACGGCATATTTATTGTATTTTTGAAGAAACAAGCTTGAAATGCATCCAATTTTTTCGGAGAAAAAGTCTAACTTTTGCCTAAAATGAGTAATAATATTTACCAGTTTCCTCGTTTCTTCAAAATGAAAGGATTTAAATATTTGAAGACCGAGTTTTTTATGGCAAAAAAACAAGTTCCTTCAACTTCTAAAAAAGCTCCGTCCCACAGGCCGCAATTTTTTTCCGCTGGAGGCCGCACCCTACTTCACAAAAAACCAGGACCCGATAGTGAACTAATTTAACTACATTTAGCAAATAAACGCACAGTAGACTAGCGAGCAAGAATAGGAATATCTTACCAGAACTGTCAAAATTGCCATATCTAGTTGTAAAAATATAGGTTAGCAGGAATGTAAAACAGAACCCGACAATGCAATGAGCTAAACAAAATAGAACAAAACTCACAGCAGGTTAAAAAGTAAATTTTCAAGAAAACTCAAAATTTTCAAATCGACTTAACAATGCAGCTTGCCTAACGCCACGACTTCTTCTGTGGGTTTTTTCGATGAGCGAAAATTCTAGGGGGGGTCACATAAAGTCTGAGATGCAAGCTAATTTTGAGGGTGGCAAAAAATGTACCGTCTTTTAGCCAAAGTGTGGACTATTCTGTAAAATATTGGACTACTGAAAACGTTTGTTTCCTCGGGAAAAAACTAAATTTTTAATGATTAAAAGGGCCAAAGTTAGGTTCAAATCTACCCCGATGCCGAAACCCAACTATAGACAACACATTAAGTAAAATTACAACTTATATGTACACGACAATTATTAAACATAAATTCATCCCAAAAACACAAACCTACTTAGCCAAAACTCGTAAAAAACAGCTACGTACGTACTTGCACCAAAGAAATAATGACCGGCAAAACACAGAAATAGTGAGATCAGCAAAATCACAGTCGTAATAGCCAGGATGAGGGGTGAGTCTGCAAGAAAAAACCGCCAAAAATGTACGGAAAAGTAAAAAAGCTGAAAATACAAACCTAAATACTGAAGTACACAGTTTAGCCTTTCGTTTTAAGTTTGCTGCAACCAGTTTATGGAAGAAGACAAAAATTAAACAGTTCTGTTCCAACCTACCCTATAAAAATGCCAAATACCGTCAAAAGACATTAGAAGTTTTTTGGCACACATAAAGTGTATTAGTCAAATGTCAAAACAAACCTCTGAGAGTGTTACAGACTTGACCTGGGGGGCACCCAGTAACCAGAATGGGCACATATCCAGCCGTACCACTGTTGGGGTCACTGGCATTGTAAACAGTTACGGTATACAGTATCGGCAGGTTGAGCCAATTAGATACATTGAAACGAGACTGGTAGAAGTTACGTTGAGTGCAGGCCTGCAAAATACGTATATATATATATATATAGACCCTGTATGAAGTATGTGAAATTGCTGTATATATAAAATACTGTTATGACTGCAAAGAAAATACAAAAAATAGTGTAACAAACAGCTACATCTTTAGGGCCGCGTTCTTTGCAAAATATCCTCCTAGAAAGCGATCCAACAGGAGGTTGCCTAGGAGCTATTTAGGAGTAGGTAAAAAAGGTAAAGGTAACCCACGGAGAATTCTCCTACCCTTGTCAGGGTCTAGGGTGCCGGTGTTCATCCCCGGATACACAGCCCTTGAGCCAGGAGTGCCATCTCGAATGATGACTACAACCGTGGAGGAGGGGCCAGCTCCTCAAGGCAGACGCCCTACACGGTCTCCTGTTACCTTCCCACAGCAGTGGTACCCATTTACCGACCAACTAAGGATGGATAGCTGGGTTGGCTAGAGCCCACGGCGAACCGATATGTGCTTAGTCCCTTGCTCAAGGGGATTTGTTAAAGCCTTGTGGCAGCGGGGATTCGAACCTCGGACTGTCGGATCCAAAGTCGAACGCCTTAACCACTCGGCCGGCACGGCACCTCCAAATCCAGTTTCAAAAGATTTCTCCAAAGTTCAGTAGGCGCCACTCATAATTTAAGGAATAAGTTAGGAGGGGCGCTCAGCACTCCTAACTTAGGAAAATCTTTTGAAACTAAATTCTCCTAGATGACCACCTACGCAGACCTTACAGCACCTAGCCTTTTCATTCATTCATTCATTTATTTAACCAACCAACCAATACCATTTAAGAGCAATAACAACAAGTAAAAAACAACCAGTAAGGTATGAAAGGAAAGCAAGAAACAACACATAAATAAGTAAATATACTAATCAATGTTGGTAAGGAGCGGGGTGGGCCGTTTGCCCGGCTGCTAATCCCCGTCCCTTCACAAATTGAGATAGAGACGTATTATTAAGCTTTCTTTTAAATTCATTTACGCATTCAGAACAAACTATGTCGGCATTCAGAGAGTTCCAAATTGGAACAACTCGATTACAAAAATAATTTTTTCTAACATCTAGGCGAGAACGATTTAATATCAATTTATACGGATGCCCACGAGTGACACTGTTACTGTTTAAGCAGAAAAAATCTTCCATTCTTAAATCAATAAGGTTATGGATAATTCTATACACCATAATTAAGTCTTTCACAATTCTACGCTCTTCCAGAGATTGCAATTTTAACCTGTGCAAACGTTGCTCATAAGATAGAGTTTTCAATCCGGGTAGTCGCTTGGTGAATTTTCGCTGAACTCTTTCAACGATGTCGATATCTTTTAGATAATGCGGAGACCATACCTCTGATCCATATTCCAACTTTGGGCGAATGTAAATTTTGTACATACTGAGCAAGAAATTAATGTCACGAGAGTAGAATAAAGTAAATAACAGACTTACTTTCTGACAACCAATAGTTGCAATATTTAAGCAATGCATGGAAAACTTAAAGTTTGACGAAATAGTAACACCTAAATCATTAAACTGTGATACTACAGCCAACTCATGTTGACCAAAATAAAAAGGGTGTTGTATATTGGAATGACCCATATGCATTACAACACAATATTTTGGAAAAGCAAGCTTAAGTTTTCTGCTAGTAGTCCAATTTAAGACATTTGTTAGGTCTTGTTGCATAAGGTTATGGCTGGGGACCGATTTAGGGTAAGTTAAGAAAAGCTTTGCGTCGTCGGCATAGAGTCGGATACCCAAATACTTTAGAGATGTACAAAGACTATTTATGTAGACAAGAAATAGAAGTGGGCCTAAAATACTGCCCTGAGGTACGCCAGAAATAACATTTTTAATACTGGATTTAAAACCTTTCAACTCAACGTATTGTACTCTATCGGTCAAATACGCCTTGAGCCAAGAATAAAGTTCGTCGTTAACGCCAACAGAACTTAAAACTTGTAAAAGCTTTGAATGGGGGACTGTATCAAAGGCTTTAGCAATATCAAGAAAAACGACATCGATGTTTTTAGAATTATCCAGGGCTTGAGTCCATAAATTGTGAGTCTCTAGTAACTGTGCTACAGTTGACCTGCGCTTTCTAAACCCAAACTGCCATGTATTAATTAAGCCATAACTATTAAAATAATTAGATAAGCATTCGGCGACAATGGATTCCATGGGTTTCCCAGAAGAACAAAGCAGACTAATTGGGCGGTAATTTTCAAAACTACTACGAACTCCCTTTTTAAAAATTGGGGTAATTTTACCTTTTTTCCATTCAGTTGGAATGTTCGCCTTCAGGAGAATTGTTTGCTCAGCAATTAAAAAAAATTCACAAAACTCCACCAGTATTTAAGACGACGTGTAAGCGAAACAATGCAAAGTTAGCCATTTTATTGGACATTTCTAGCATATTTTTTAAAATACCAACAACCAGTGACGGTAGCATTCCACCTGGCTTACGTCTACTGGGGGGGGTGGGCCCCCCCATTCGGCGACCTCCCCCCCATTCGAGGAGTCCCCCCCCCATAAATTCCGACCTCCCCCCCATAACCCCAAAAATTGCCATTTTTACCATTTTTAGCCAAAATTATCAAATTTTTCCGGCTTCGCCGGAGTTTTACCTAAATTTACACTATTTTAGCTTAAAAAACACCCAAAATTAGTTAGTTTTTAGCGATTTTTAGCAGTTTTTACGCAAGAAACCTAAAAATTTGTCAAAACATATGCCCCCCATTTTTCGGTGAGCCCCCCCAATCTATGGGGGGGGGGGGCTTCGTCGAGCCCCCCCATATCGCCCCCCCATAAATTTGGACCTAGAAGTAAGCCAGTTCCACTGTAAACTGTAAAATTATGTCTAACCGCTAATCAAAGCCAGCACAAAAACTTCTCAAGTTACCCCCAAAACAGCCGGAAATAATTAAAAGTCCTCACCAAAACCTTTCAGAGTACATACGTAACTAACCCGCATACTCCGCTCATAGAGGCGTGGGCCGGGCCGGGCCATTAGGTCAAAGTTTTGGGCCAGGCTAGCCGGGCTAAGATCTGACTGACCCCCGGTCAACATCAGCCCATAAAGAGTGTAACTTAAGTCCTGCTTGAGGGCCTCATCGTCACAATCGTGCTCTCCGTCCTGTCTCGAAAGGGGGGCATTGGCTCGAGGCAACTTCAGTACCAAGGTAACCCGGTCCGAGCTGTATTCAGTATCGAGCCGCGGTACCATATCCAGCAGATACTCTAGGTTACAGCCACCCGGTACGGGATCTGAAAATAGAAAAAAATTGAGATTAAACGGATTTAAGGGTAAGAAAGCCGAGATTAAACGGATTTGGGGGTCGGGTTCTCTCAACTTTTAGTGAAAGGCGGGAAGTGATTCCATTTTTACGGTACTACCACCTGGACGTTTTTACTGCGGGTGGGGGCACGTTTTGGGCGCCAACTTGCCCCATCCCCCCAACTTTTTTGGGCTTCCCCTCTCACTATAGGGTGCCCAGACTATGCCAAAAATTAAGGATTTTTGGTCAAAATGTTCAAACATTTTTTGGTTCGCCTAATGCTTTTGGCTAAAAGCGTTTATTTTGGAACTCAAACCTCAATTTTTGAGTAATTTTATTTTTAAGGGTATTTTATACTGCATTTTTGGCGATTTTAGACCACTTTGGACCCCCTCCACAGGTGGAGGCCCCCCCCACTTTTTCGACCAGTAAAAAAGCGCAGCCAAGAAAATGAACAAAATGCTGCCAAACGTTTTTTGCATCATTAAGAGATTTTATGCGCACTTTGTGCGCATTATTTTCCACCAATTAGACAACAATTCATCTGCTTCTATGCATACGTGACCTACGTAGTTTACGTATATACTTTACAAAATATAAGAATTTGCTTGCACATATTTTATGGTATTTTTTCCAAGATATTTTAGGGGAGCGTATCATACCGTTGCGTCCATAGGCCAGGGCAAGCAGAGACACATTGACCTCCCGGCTAGAGTCAGCATTGGCGAGCCAAGCAAAGGCAGCGGTTTGACTGATCGTTAGATGACTGACAAAGCCAATATCATAGCCGGACTCAAATTCCTCCAGTGAGGGACCAAGCTGCAGTGGTTTGGAATCGTCTAGAACAACCAGACACAAAGGATATCTTCTGTATATATTATTTCAGGTATCAGATATCAGAATCAGGTATATACGTATATCTAATAATATATATCAGGTATATAATTATCTAATATCATATCAGGTATATAGAATATCAGGTATATATCTAATATTATGGCCGTAAACCCGGACTACCATTTTTCGATAAATGGTCACTTTAGACCTCGAAAAGAAATCTCATAAACCGTAAAGGAATCAAAGAATACTCTAAAGAGCAAAGTTGTAGGTCTTGGTGAGAGGATTCGAATTATACGTATACAAGTTTGTCCACGTCGGACGGCCACAGCACAAATTACGGTGGATTAAAGCCAATTTCTGCAATATTAATTTTTTAACGTTGCGACTTTTCTGAAATGTTTTTCAGCCTAAATGATGTACATAATTGTAGCAAATTTGAATGAATTTCAAGGGCAAATGCGCTTTAAGAGACAAAAACACGTGAACCCGAACCAAAACCTTAAAACAGCCTGCTCAAAAGCATAAACCTCAACATTAGAAAACTGCTTAAACTCGACCAAATCATTGATCTAAGCATTACAGGCAGAACCTCTTATATTACCTGATCTTGTAAGCAAATGAGCTTGAAACACCACAAAGGTCTGAGTTATGTTCAGAGCCGTTACAAACAGGGCCAAAGTCCCGTTCGGTGAAAGCGATACTGTGGAACTAATCCCAGGGATGAGCTGAAGTTCCATAGTCGGGAGGCCGGCCCTCCTAAAGTGGGAGGTAAACCGAAGCGAAATAAGGGCGGCAGGACCTACTGCCCACTGAGATCTAAAAAGGCTAAGGGTATAAACAGTTTAAAACTGTTCACACAGAGCATATTATAAATTAATACCTGCTTAATTGTGATGATTAAAATGGGAGAATGGGGGGGGGGAAGAACATCCACCTTGACAAACTAACTAACTAACTTCAAAGACTAGCTTGCGTCTTTCAGTTAGTAGTAGCACAGATCAAAGAAACTGAAAAAATGCGTAACAGAAGACAGAAGTAGGCTGGACTTACTTTAGCGGACAAGGGGTGGGGTGGTACTACACCAGTTTTTGGTAGATGTCAGAATACGATGAAAATAACACCTGGGGGAAATATTGTGGTCTTCGTTGACATCAAGCCACTCCCTAATGCCTGGCTTATTCTTAGGCTAAACTTTTTTGGAGGGGGGGCTCAAAGTTGCCCCCCACCCATCAATGGGAATAGTTTTGAAAACAATATATACTGCTAATTTTAAGTTTTTGGCTTAAAAACCACCAAAAAGCGCCAAAAATGTGTATGGTAAGGTGACCACATTCTAGGAGCTTTGAAGGCTAAAATAGCAAAAAAAAGATAAAAATCCGGCGAAGTCGGAAAATTTTTTTAAAATTTAGGATAAAAATGGTACAACCTGGCACTATTTTGGATTATGGGGGGAGGTCGGAATTTATGGGGGGCTTTTCGAATGGGGGGGCACCGAGTGGGGGACCTCCACCCATCCCCAATAAAAATAAGCCAGTTATGCTATGCTCGCTCCCTGCCAGCTATGTAGATTATTTATTATTATTTATTAATTTAGATTATTATTATTTATCATTTTTGTCATACGTAGTTTAAGTTTTAAACGCTCGCACGTCGTTTTAGATTTGGTCGCTTCATAGTGAGTTTCAGTTTCAGTTTGTTTTAAGTCGGGGATCCAACATAATTTCAGTGAATCGAAGAATATGAAGTCAGTTTCAGTCAACGACCCTAATGAACATAGTGTCGAAAGATGCTGTGCTCCTCTACCTTGCGTATAAGCAGTTAACGGATGTCTTACTACCGGAGCCGAAAGGCCAAGGTGTCTGCTCCAGCTTCCCATTGTGGGACAGCATTCAGGTGACGAAGCGAGAGTCATACCAGCTATGACTGACGGGGAGAGACAAAGATTAGCGCCCTCATATAGCCTCTTGGCTGAGTAGCCCGGCAACAACAACAACAACAACAACATAGTGATTTTGAAATTACTGAAACTGAAATTATTCTAAGCCGCCCCCCCCCCCCGACTGAAACTAGTTCCAGTCTTTGAACGAAACTAGAGGTTTTGTTTTGAACAGCGCTTCTGTTAACCATAAAGCACGGGAGGCCGGCTAATCGTCCAATTTGACTTTTTAACACTGCAAGCTAGGACCTAGGACTGAGTTTGACACTGTCGACTGAAAACTAAACCACTTTGCTTTGCTGACTGAAATGGAAAGTATTTAGTATTGCGGACTAAACCTTGAACTGAAACTAAAACCGGCTACTCAAACACAAGGTGCGCACTGCGGCTGTATTGATGGGGCCTCAAAAGTTTTGATTTAATTCAGTCCGACTATTGCCTTTGAAAAATCATGAGATTCGATCCAGTTCGATTTTCTGCACCAGAAAATTGAATCGATGTGATTCCGTTCGATTTTTCAATTCGAAACCCTTCTGATTTTGATGCAGTTTTGCCAAAATTGAAATTTGAATTTCAAATTTCAAAGTGATAACATTTATTTTCATGACTATTTTGAGAGCACTAAATTTTCAATTTCCATATTAAATGTCCATTGCTCGAGGAGATCCTTAATATAATGTACTTAATATAAGAGTTCTTGGCTTCAATGAAATCATTGCACGCTAATCTTGATCAAATTTAGGGCTAATGTAAAAAATAATGACCTAACAGGATCGCGAACCGCAGAAGGCTAAATTAAAGCAATCCTGCAAATATAGACAGTCTTCTAAACTAAAAATTCCATAGCAATAAATAGGTACAATATTCAAAAATATGCGTGCATGGAAAAAGTATTTTTCATAGTGCACGAAACTAAGGGCAAGCTATCTTCTACGGATTCAAAATGTGAATAAAATCGCAACAAAATCAAATGATTTGATTCAGCTAGATTAATCAAAAATCGCATTAAAATACTTTCGATTCGATTCGAATCAAAAATCAAAACAACCGTAGTGCGCATCCTTATCACTAGTAAATACGTTCGTGCGGTAAAACGTTTCGCCCTCTGGCTTATCCCTAGTGGGGGGGGGTGGGGGCCGCCCCCGTTCGTGACCTCCCCCCCCCCCCCCATTCGAGGAGCCCCCCCCACATGAAAAGCCCCCCCCATAAATCCCGACCTCCCCCCCATAACCCCAAAAATTGCCAAATTTTACCATTTTTACCTAAATTTTCAAAAAAATTTTCCGGCTTCGCCGGATTTTTAACTAAATTTTCGCTATTTTAGCTTAAAAAACACCTAAAATTAGTCATTTTTTAGCGATTTTTAGCAGTTAGTACGCAAAAAACCCACAAAAATTCGAAAAAAATTTCTAAAATATGCCGCCCACCATTTTGGGTGAGCCCCCCCCCCCATCGATGGGGGCCCCCC
>JASAND010030035.1:0-32235 GCA_030248195.1 Trissonchulus latispiculum | reverse complement strand
ACTTTGCCTTATTTATTGAATAAGATAAGAATACTAAGCATAGTATACGTATACAATAGCAAGCATAATCAGTTAATAAGTGTTATTCACAGTCTTGTTCTTCATTCAGGATTGAGTGTAGCAGTTGATGAGCTCGGTGAGCTGAGCAGTATTTAGCTCCATCTCTTAGCATGTGGTCCGGACAGCAACCATTGCCTTCGTCATCACTCAATAGCATGTAGCTGGGAACCCCCAAGGTAGCAGCCTCAATTACCCTGACAAAGTTTCCCCTTTCCATCAACCCAGATCGAATTAGGTTCCACTGGGAAATACCCTTGGTTATAACCTTGTCAACATTTGCCTCCTTCAGGATGTTGGAGATGAGGTCCATTGCTTGATCCCAGGTTCGTAGATGAGGACTACAATCCCAGTCGAAACATGATCGCTTGGTGACGTAGTGGATTGACTCCTGTTGATTTGATGTTAGCTTCTTCAGATCGTAGGGAGCTCGGATAAACAAATGATGTATATCCGTCTGATGGGACTTGTGTTGTTGAATCAGAACAGTAACCTCCAACGGAATATCTCCAAGTTTCGGAACACCAATGCAAGCAACAGCAATGAATGCAGTAGCCATGATTGAAAACTTACATGTGTGGAGTAGTATTTATAGGAACGAAATCAGGTTAGGATGACTCATCAAAACTGGTTAAAACTGGTTATATTGTAGAAGTGTGTTGGTAGTATGAGATGTCTCAAGCGCCACAAAGTGTTAAGTAGTAGAATATGGGTGGTAGGACCCACTATCAAAGCAGTTGACAAATGAAGTTACTTTCATATGAAGCGCCACCAGCGCCACAAACTAGTTGCGTATGATCTGCCTCAAGCGCCTCCTGCGCCTCTGAGCCAGAACCCCCATTTTTATACTACTCGACACGTTTACATTCAGATAAAACTAGTTGCTGTCAAAATTCTGCCAATGAAATTGACTGCCTAAGCCTTTGCGGGGGCTTCACAGAAGTCTAAGAAATGTGTGTAACTACGACTTTAGATATCTACGTATCGAGACGAGAAAAACAAATCTCAAAGTCAGATTTGGCCTTTGCATTTTCGATTCTGTGCTTTTGCTTCTCCCATTGACTTTGTGACAAGATTAACAGCATTAACAATTAACAGTTAACACATAAAAAGCAAGAATATATTACAAAAAGTGTAAGGGAAGCAGGCATACGCAAAATGGATAAGCCTGATATGGAATATAAGTTGACGGGTCTGTGGTGTAGTGGTTGGTTAGCACTTCTGAGATTTGACTACAAATCAAGATCTATGCGCAAAATGCTGTTTCGTTTTCGAATGGATAAGTACTGGAGATTGTATCCAGTAACCTCTATACAACAAAAATTGAGCCATCTAATCATGCTAGTACTTAGAATTTTACTGGTGCTAATTCTTCCGCTACATGTACGCGTAGAAAGCGAATTCCAAGAAGTGGCCCGGAAAAAGCTGTACTGCATGCAAACCTGCAATTCGGTTGCAAACCTCACGACTGACCCGACGACACGATGCTTTTATGGAAATCGAGCTTGCTACCGAATGGGCTGCGACCTCGTTTCTCTGGAGGGTCTGGTGCCTCCAAGCTTCTGGAATGATACTGTAGAAAAGCATTACAGTGACACTTTGCAGGATGAACAAAGGAAATGCGATAAACTCCAGATTCCGGTTCTGGACACGGACAGACACATACCCTTCACCTTGGCTTATGTCTGTTACACTCGCAGTTTCAAAGTCTACCTCTCAGATTTGATACTGAAACAACAATTTGAGCAGGACTTATTCTGCCCTGAGTATGTTCGATTTCGTAACCAATTGTTGGAACATTGTACTCAATTTTTTTTCGCCAATGACGGAATCTCGTTATCCGATTCCGATAAACGAATTGTGGCTGGTTGGGAGGCCAAATGCGAATCCCATGAGAGTGATGCTGCAAAACGCAGCTACCAACTTTCTCTCTTAAACTGTGTGGCCATTATTTGGTTATTTTTATGAATTTTTAAACATAAATAATATAAATAATGCATGTGTTAAATATCAGCAACCCAGAAAGGTTGAAATCAGCGCAATAACCTACTCTCAACGTCCGGGGATGTGGCTTAGTGGTTGAGCGTTCTACTTTTAAACGAAAGCTCGGCGGTTCGATCCCCGCCCAGGACACTTTCTTTCAGGACAGGATTTCAACCTTTCACATTTGGCGACCGTGCCGTGTCCTTACCGCTCTGAGGAGATGAAGTCGTTTGTGATGCCCGGGAAATGTGAAATTGCAGGTTCTTGAGATAATTGGTTTAGTATATGGTGGTCCTCGTGGTGTTAAGGGTTAATATGATGGTTATTGGTTCTTGTGTGATTTGATAAAAAGGCTCCCGGCTTTGAAGAAGAAAGAAGTATAATATGGCCTCGGGTTAGGAGGCAGCCGGGGAGCCGCCCTTAAACCACATTGGTGCTTTGATTTGAGGACCGACCTGCAATTCCTGGAAATTCGAGGCGAATTTCAATCAGCAAGGGGAGTATGTTAAATATCAGCAACCCAGAAAGGTTGAAATCAGCGTAATAACCTACTCTCAACGTCCGGTGATGTGGCTTAGTGGTAGAGCGTTCTACTCTTAAACCAAGCTCGGCGGTTCGATCCCCGCCCAGGACACTTTTCTTCACATATTCCAGATCCTGATTTCAACCTTTCACAGTAATATAAAGATAATTATTTATGGCAATTGTTGTGATTGTTAGCAGAGTGTGTGTATAAAACCTTTTCGAAAACTTCCCAAAATGGTCCTTCACAGCTATTTTGTGGTTTTGTTTATACACTTAAAACGGTTTCAGCAGGCAACTAACGGCAAATGTAATGTACTGGTATATCTTTTGCAACTTATTACTTTTAATACAAGACTTTACACGCCTAAAATAATTGAAGCTTCTCTTGAACAAACAAAACATTTACGAGAAAAGCAGTATATAGTGTGACGCGAAATCCATCTCAACTAATGTTGAATTCCAAATTGGAAGATTTGACCAAGTTGGTAGATTTCCAGTGGAGTACTCCAACCTCACAACAATACAAGGACTACCTACAGTCGATTGTCTCCCATTAGGGCACTGTTTCGTTAGGGCACCCTGTCATGTCACTTCAGTTATTGCACTTACTGTTCTTTAACAAAGAGTTTCATTAGGGCACTGCGGAACATATAGAAATTTGCAGTTTTAAATTTGTGTAAACTGGTAGATAAAATAATGTGTCATTGTACCTTTATGCATGTATCATCAATTATTTTTGGTCTCTCTTTAGTAACAAGTAATTGTGTGTTAAATAGTATTGAGTCTGATTTCAAAAATTATGTTTAGGAATTATAATTTCTGAATTCTAATTTTTCTCAATAGACTCGAACAAGCTTGCTTCTTGCACCAGCAGTTGAAGAACACTTCAGCAAAACTTCCAGCTAAGACTTAATACTCGAGGTTAGAATAAATTAAATAAATTATTTAATTTTTAATTAATTAATTAATTAAATTACTAGAATCAGTAGAATCTTTAAAAATAATAATAAAATACTGAAGCAATTCAAACTGTAAGCTTTTAAATTGTTTATTAATCCTATTAAAATAAAAATATTTACGAACTCTACTACACGGACAAATTTGTCTTAATACTTTTAACTACATATTAACTAACTACCTAATTACTAACTATACAATAAACTACATTTATTCGAAATAGTCATCCAATATGACACAGCCTTTAGTCTGAAATATCGATGGAACACGCAAAGGGTGCCCTAACGGAACGGTGCCCTAATGAAACAGTGCCCTAACGAAACAGACAAAACTAGAAAATTTGAAAAGAGTGTCCTAATGGGAAACAATGCTACAGTCTAGCGAGATAGCTCTTTCAGTTCTAGTAGGGTGAAATGTCTAGGATGTTTGGAATTGACAGATTCCAACAAATAATTTTACAACTGTCACATTAAGCGTTGTGCTGGATGTTTAAAACAGAATTTGGAACACAACTTTTCAAAGCATATAAAATTCTATAGTACTGTACCTGATTTAAAAATTTTGTGAAATGATTTTTACACAATTGTATGGACCCTCTCAGAAATGTAAAAACTACAGAATATCTCCCACTGTTTGGGACATGAAACTAGTGTAAATGGCTCAGTGACGCACTTTGGAGTGTGGACTTGTCTGCTATTACAACGTCCTACAGGTATGACTGCTGAAGCTTTTCAGAAACCCTTACTTGCAATTTGTTTGTTACTCAGCTAGAGGCTCTCGTTTGAAGCTGCGTCGAAAATAATGTATGACAATTTTTATTTGAATACCAGTTTTCATGAACAGGACTTTATTTGACATATTTCTGCAGCAGAAACAGGAAACCAGGCAACAGAATGCAAAAGACCGACTTTTCAGGCACTCTAGCAGTAGCTGAGTGAGTAGCGAAACTTTGATTTTTCCCTTCGCAATGATGTAGCTTTGAATGAGCCCTCAGTCTCGGTTCATAGTTGATTTCCTTGAACTTTTCGACGGTCCCACACCGTTTGAGACAATCCAATTCTTCGGCAAAAGTGGCACAGTATCTGGTTTTATTGCTGCTTTCCGTATCAGAAATTACTTCAGGATCCGCTAGTCGAAAATCATATCGAACTTGCTGGAACCAACCTGCGCAGAAACCGCGACAAGTCAAAATATCAAAGGTTTTTGGTTCACACAGTTCCAAAAATTTTGCTGAAGGTCCACGCAAGTAGGTTTGTAAGAAAGTGTCATTTTCAGGACAAAGATTTCTGGCACAAGAGGTTCGTTCAATGTAGTGACTGCATTGATCCATAACCCTAAATGGGTCAAAGTTAATTTCGGTTAGAAAGCTACGAGTTCCACGCTTTTCCATGCAGCATTGAATACAGAGAGTTGAATTTGGATCAATGCAGTTAAAAAAGGCCTCTCCACTACTGGATAAATGGTTGCCAGTAGCCATGTAGAAACCAAGTTTACTGAGAGGATTTGGATTCACAAGTTTGTTGGGGTTGTCAAATTCCGGAGCAGTGATGTAGCCATCGGATTGGAGCAGGAAGGATATAACGAAGACAGCTTGGTGCAGAGATAACATTGTGCTACTTGTTACCTCTTCTAACTGACGCTACGTATGGGTACGTATCCCAGTTGATCTTAGTTTGTGTTTCTATGTTAAATTGTGCCAAAGCGGGATGTACCTATCAGGCTCTATAGACCCGAGAACTGTCGCCAGAGATGGCTATGATTGTGTTGATGTCGGCAGTTAGTTAGTCTTAGAGACTGGAGGCGCTGGAGAAGACGGGGTTCCTGGTAGTCCCGGTCGAGTGTGTGGAGGAATCCATCGGGACCGTAATCGGGCTTCTGGTGGACAATAACGAGGAACGGTGCTTCCCAGAATCCGTCCGGAAAGCCGAACGGGAAGTACCACCTCAGGTTGACTTTTTGGGTCCAAGGCAGAAAGGGATGGGGCGGTGGCCCAGGGAGCCACATTTGGACAGATCTTGGCACTTCTGGAGGTCCCTCGGAAGGAAGAGAGACGGCGACTGCGAACTTGTTATATTTCAACAGTTTTTATTGTCTTTTATTGCAAGAATTGTAAAGGCAAAAATTAATTTGACGGAGGTTTTGATCAGTGTCCTGAACAACCCAAAGCGGACACTCTACCCAGTGCACTACTCTGACTATTACAAATTGTCCTGGTCAAACCGTTAGAGGACAAAATTATGATATATCTGTACTTTAATTTTAATCAATTTATTCGGTGTATATTACTTAACTGCTTCCCTTGCACTGTCTGAATTCAACTTGAGTTGAGTTGGGACTAAAGTTCACATCTCCTGCGGTTCTAATATTTCTAAAGTTTGTCCAAGAGAAGCTTTTGGCAGCTCTATTTGATTATAGGTGTCTAAAATGTCTAAAATGATTGCAATACAGAATACAGAAGGGTGGGATTGTTATTCCTTATTCATGGTTTGAAAACTCTTTGCTTGCCCAAAAATATGCTTTTGCTTTGTTTGGATAAAAAATTTCTAAAGCAAGTGTGACCCTAACTGACTTTGATGAGCCGGGCCTCTCCGGTACTCTGTGGAAGTGGGGTATTTAGCTTCTAAAACCGGCTGATGTTCATGCCGCTTGTCTCCGGTTGATCAGTCGGGGGCTCCGCGGTTCCGCGCTCTGGAGCCAAGGATCCCTCGTCTGGTCCAGCAGGAGACCGACCAGAGAAATTTTGCCGACACAACAAAAGTTCGCGGTAAATTCAAATATGAGAACACGTTTGCTCCGATAAAAATTCACGGAAAAATTGTATATTTCACCGTTGGAAGCTTTTCTCTTCATTGCTGCAGAAATTGGTTGCTTGGGTCCTCCGGGAAACCGGGTTGGCAGCGGCTCGTCATGTACGCGATGCGGATTGTACGTATGTCCTTGGCCCGTACTGGCGGGTGTGCTTGTTTGTTTTCATCTACTAACATGCTGTGTAGAGTTTTGTGGGAATAAAGATGTCTAACCACTCGAGTACTTTGGACCACCTTCTTTTTCGTGAAATTCTCTTGATTTTTTCTAAGATGCTTTTGCTTTCCGTGTTTCACTCTTTTGCTACGACAAACCATTGCCTGAATTTTCTAAATCCTTGTGAATGTTGTCTAGGGTCTGCTGGAGGGTACTCGAGGACTTGTTTTACCTTGTATTCTTTCAATTTGTTTACCCTTTTTACCTTCCTATCTTCACCTTTTTACTCAAAGTTAACGGTCATTTTTCTTAGGCAATAGTACCGGGGTATTCCACCGTCCCGTATCTCGGCCGGTCCGTGGTTGCTCGTCGCCTGTGTCTGGCTTATGGCCGGACAAGGGTGGGCGGTCAACCCCGGACCGGCATCTTAGACTCCGTAGTTTATCTTTTCTCTGATTTCGGCGCAGTCTACGGTCGCTGGTTGTCTGGATACTCTCCAGGCTGCAGTAGCCGTAGGCTCGCGCCCCCTCTCTCCTAAATTAATCGGGCCTCTATGTTGTACTGTATAGGCCTATGTGCCTTACATCTGTGACTGTGGCATACGTGCCTTATATTATGTCATTTTTTCTACTGTAGGCCCTTGTGCCGTATGTTATCCCCATATATTATGTCGTATTTACTCCTTTTTTGTTTGTTTTTGTTACTGTAACATTTTCCCCTTCCCTCCCCCCCCCAGTCCCTCTACGGCGGCGAGTTTCCATTTCTGATACTGTATATGATGTGTAAAAAATTTTATGTCCTTTATGCTTGTGTTAGGACCCGGAGGATTCCGTGGTTGGCAAGGGCCCGGAGATACGGGTTGGCCCGGTAATTGGTGATATGGGCCTAGTTAGTCTTTTGGCCGGTGATTGGTTTTGGGGCCGGAGCGGCTTGCGCCGTGGGGCGCCCGCTCCCCTTCCGGAGGTCGGTCCGATGGTTGTTGTGGGGTCTCCCCCCGACGGCGTGGTTCTTGGCGGCCTCCCTGGCCTATTATCTTCGAACTTTTGATAACTTTTACTATATCAGTCTGTATTTTGTGATTCTTGTGCATTCCGGTTCCCCCTACTCGCTCGCTCCCCCTCCCCCTTTCCCATCTTTTCTAACTCGTGTTGTGTTTATTTTTCATTCCATTTCTATGCTTTATTTTGTCTGATAGCTTTAACCGGTTGGGGGGGGGAAACTGATTTAGGTTTCTACTTTATGGGGTTTTCGTTTGATTATCACCTTTTCAAATTTTCTTGACCTTTAAAAACTTTCTACTTCTTTCGAGATTTTCTATGTGGGTGCCCTCTAGTTCGGCTTGTCCGTCCTGTCATATATTACTCTCCTTTTTTAACTGTTTTGTTTTTGTTTCTACTACTGTTTATTGTACCGCGGGTTTACTTCTATAATTTTGTTACTGCCATCTATGCCCTATATTTTTGCCATTTTTGTCGGTGCAGCTAAATTTCTATGTGTGCTTTATTTTATGCAGCTTTATATTGCCATTTAATTAGATTCGCGCATAATATGCTTACTCCGGGGGAGGCTTCCCTGGACTGGATACGCGTCTGTTTCGCTCTTTTCGCGTAATTTCTCATAAATTTCTATAAATTCTCCTCTGGTGTAGCCTCTCCCGGAGCACCTATATATACCATATTCTTCATATACAGCTGGGGTTTAAACTTTTATTTCTTTGTTTAGTCATTTATAGTATACTATAGTATATTTCCTACTGGTCTAGTTGTCTAGTTTCTACAATGTATAGCTTTGAATTAGTGCTACCGTAGTGTGATGTTTTGAAGATGAGTTTCCCATCGCTCTATAAAATTTTTTTCGGGTTACTCTCCCTTTTGAGACCTGCGCTCCCGTCTCGGCTGAAGGGTTATTTGTCTTCTTTGTGTTGAGTCTATGTACTCTAAATGTTTGTGTGTTGTCCGGCACGTGCCGAAGTAGCTTTACCCGTGTCTCGAAAACAGACCCCTAAAATTTGGCAAAGCCATGGGCTCGAGTGAGATACAGTTTTAATTCTTTCTGCTTTCTAAAACGACGTTTTATCTTTACTAGTACCTAAGTTACGTAGGCTAACCCTCATTTTTAGTACTAATTTTGCCTGGAGGCCGCGGCGAGGGCGCGCGTTTCAAAAGAGGGGGTAATCTGTGAAGTATTTTCCGAAATTCCCTTTGATTTTCACTTAAATTCATCTAAAATGCAGCGCTATCTTTACGAACAGTAAATGTAAATTGTACTCTTGTGTAGGAACCTCGGTTCCTTAGCTAATTTTCACAATTCAAAATCGAGCGCAAACTCCAGTCGGGCTTGCAGAATTCTCGTAAGTGGGAGGTCGGGTTCTGCGCAGTCACCGTCTTTTCATTGTCCAGCAGTGGGGTGAGCCTTGATCTATTGGGGGACCCCAACTCTATTGTTTTGGATTCTGTGTTTTTGTATTTCTGTAAGTTTCAATTAGTTGCGAATATTGTGTTTATTAAAGTTTCTAGTATTCCTATACAAAGTTCTGAAGTTTTGTACGCTATATGATTTTGTTCAAAAATAAACTCGCGGTACTTTTTAGATTGCCGTCGACTTTTGCAGTAGGTTAGGGTAAGCGGACTTCGATTATTCGGACATGCGCACACTCACGGACCTTCAACCTTCAGTATATTTAATCATTTAATTACTGCAACGAGCGTAATTTCTACAGTGTCTAAATGTCGAAAATAGTAGCAAAACAAAATACATATCTAATGCATAGTATTTGTTTTTAATTGCTTGCTGAGCAGTTTTATGTTAAGGTTGTGAAGAGCTGTTCAAGAACGTTTTCTAGTTCAAAAAGTATTTATTCACAGTTTGACTCCGCTTTATCCATAGATTAGTCACAAGAATTGCCACAAAAATTGTATCCCAACAATTACGCTATAGTAGTAGGTTGTCTTATGGGGCAGGGGTTTTGCAGCATCCTTCTCATAGGATTCGCATTTGGCCTCCCAACCAGCCACAATTCGTTTACCGGAATCGGAAAACGAGATTCCGTCATTGACGAAAAAAAATTGAGTACAATGTTCCAACAATTGGTTACGAAATCGAACATACTCAGGGCAGAATACGTCCTGTTCAAATTGTTGTTTCAGTATCAAATCTGAGAGATAGACTTTGAAACTGCGAGTGTGACAGACATAAGCCAAGGTGAAGGGTCTGTGCCTGTCCGTGTCCAGAACCGGAATCTGGAGTTTATCGCATTCCCTTTGTTCATCCTGCAAAGTGTCACTGTAATGCTTTTCTACAGTATCATTCCAGAAGCTTGGAGGCACCAGACCCTCCAGAGAAACGAGGTCGCAGCCCATTCGGTAGCAAGCTCGATTTCCATAAAAGCATCGTGTCGTCGGATCAGTCGTGAGGTTTGCAACAGAATTGCAGGTTTGCATGCAGTACAGCTTTTTCCGGGCCACTTCTTGGAATTCGCTTTCTACGCGTACATGTAGCGGAAGAATTAGCACCAGTAAAATTCCAAGTACAAGCATGATTAGATGGCACTGTTTTTGTTGCAGAGGTTACTGGATACAATCTCCGTACTTATCCATTCGAAAACGAAACAGCATTTGCGCATACTGTGACCTCGATTTGTAGTCAGATCTCAGAAGTGCTAACCAACCACTACACCACCGATCCGTCAACTTATATTCCATATCAGGCTTATCCATTTTGCGTATGCCTGCTTCCCTTACACTTTTTGGTTTGCCGCTACTTCCGAAGGAAAAGGGCAAACCCTTATTCTCGTCGTGTTATTATTATTATTATTATTCTTCTTCTTGTCCCCCCCTATTAACTCAAGCTAGACTCAACGCCCGGAGCTGAAATTTGGTGGGTATGTGGGGGTTGGTCCCAAACCTGGCCCATTTTAATTTCATCGCTCTAGACCCACCCAGTCGACCAGGGCAGGGAATTTAATTTTTTAAAATCGTAAGGGGGGACCAAGGTGATTCTCAAAAATGGTCGAAAATTTTTTGTCTCCGATTTGGTTGAAAAGTCAGTCCTAGGGTAATTCGGGGACGCTGATTCCAAATCTGCAATCGAAATTTTTCTAGCTTTTGTGAATCTCGAGATATGGCCAAAAGTTACACTGTTGGAGACCGCAAAAGTGAGCAGACTGTCCAGAAACGCCTAATATATGTGTTTTTTGAATTCGTTAGTCAAGTTTAGCCGGTGGATTTGCTAGGATACCCTTTAAAAAGAAGTGTCAAGTAACTTGCAGCGATATTTAATCGAAAATTCCTTATCCCAACTGCCTTTTTATGGGCAACCATTTTCAGAGGAAGGTGTCAAAAATGGTCGAAATTTTTTTGTCTCCGATTTGGTTGAAAAGTCAGTCCTAGGGTAATTCGGGGACGCTGATTCCAAATCTGCAATCGAAATCTTTCTAGCTTTTGTGAATCTCGAGATATGGCCAAAAGTTACACTGTTGGAGACCGCAAAAGTGAGCAGACTGTCCAGAAACGCCTAATATATGTGTTTTTTGAATTCGTTAGTCAAGTTTAGCCGGTGGATTTGCTAGGATACTCTTTCAAAAGAAGCGTCAAGTAACTTGCAGTGATATTTAATCGAAAATTCCTTATCCCAACTGCCTTTTTATGGGCAACCATTTTCAGAGGAAGGTGTCAAAAATGGATAAAAACGTTTAATGTCCGATTTGATTGAAAAGTCGGTCATAGGGTAATTCGGGGACGCAGATTCCAAATCTGCAATCGAAATGTTTCTAGCTCCCGTGGATCTCGAGATATGGCCAAATGCTACGCTGTTGGAGTACGCAAAAGTGAGCAAATTGTTTAGAAAAGCCTAATATCAGTACTTTTTTCAAAGCCGGTAGTCAAGTTGAGCTGGTGGATTTGCTAGGACTCCCTTTAAGAGGGTGTATCAAGTAACTTTTAGCGATTTTTAGTGAAAAATTAGTTATCCCAACTGCCCTTTCAAGGGCAACCATTTCTAGAAAAGTTCCTTATCCCAACTACCCTTCAGAGGCAACCATTTCTAGAAAAGTTCCTTATCCCAACTTCCCTTTCAGAGGCAACCATTTCCCGAAAATCGACGCTACAAAGTTAGCTGCCTAAAGAAAGAAGCGGCGGCAAACCATTCATGCCAGTTTAGCTTGTTGTAATATATTCTTGCTTTTTATGTGTTAATTGTTAATTGTTAATGCTGTTAATCTTGTCCCAAAGTCAATGGGAAAAGCAAAAGCACAGAATCTAAAATGCAAAGGTCAAATCTGACTATGAGATGTCTTTTTCGAACGAACCATCAATTTAAAGTCGTAGTTACACACATTTCTTAAACTTCTGTGAAGCCCCGCAAACGCTTAGGCAGTCAATTTCATTGGCAGAATTTTGACAGCAACTAGTTTTATCTGAATGTAAACGTGTCGAAATAACGTATCTAATTTATTGAAGTCCAGTCCAAGTATCCCATGATCGGACACAGTTTTGGATAATCTCATCTTATTGAATATATTTTATTTGATATTAAATAAATTCCTATGAATATATGTATGTACCTACAGTTGGTCGATTAGCTTGTATGCATATTGCCATTAAAATCCAGCAATTGTGTGCTGTAATTCAGCCCAATACAATCCATGGTCTTGGTACTTTGGTATTGAGTCATATGAATTAGCACCGATGTTTAGTTGTTTTGTTACATTGAGCTGGATAGTCGGATTGCAACCGTTCCTAGATTTTTAGTTAGTTACAATTAATGATCCCATTTGCCTTGCAAGTTTAAATTCTGTTAGATAATATGATCTCCTCTTGGCATGGATAACATCTATGTAGCTAAGCTTAGGGGTGTATCCAAAGCAAAATAAATTGTATTCTTTTTGCTAAACTCCCGATTTAAATTCCCGAAACTGCACTGGGTCGGAGTCTCTATTAGGTAGAAATTGGGGTATCGGTATCATCATAAATTTGTCTTTTATTAGGAGGTAATCTTATTTTCACCATTATTTCTACAAGTGTAGAATCCAAATAATGTAATAAGAAACATGATAAAAATTTTGCGTCTTCATAAAGTTGGTAGCAGTCTACGTATAAGAGCCATTTTAATTACGATAACCGACGAAATTCCATCCAATTACACAGATTGCATAGAAGACACAGGAAGAAAGTTGGTTGTAGAGTTTTGCTGCATCATCTAAATAGGGTCTGCATTTGGCTTCCCAACCGTCCACAATTGTTCGTCCAGAGCTTGAAAATAAAAGGCTCCGCATAAAATCTTTGTCACAATTATCACGATAATTGTTGCGAAATTGGGCATATTGGGGACAGAATGTTTTCGACTCAAACTGTTGTTTTTCTATCAGGTCAGACAAGAAAACTTTAAAACTGTAAGTATAACATAGATAGGTGTGGGTACCGACGTATTCGTCAGTGTTGAGAACGGGAATTCGAAGCTTATCACATTTTTTCTTCTCATCGAGCATCGTATCGTTGAAGTATCGTGAGGTGTCCGGTTTCGAGAAGTAGTTCCCGAATCGAGACTCCAACGATTTAAGATGACAGTTAAGCTTATAACAGACTCGGTTGCCGAAAAAGCACTTCATGATAGGATTTGCAGCAGTGAGATTTACAATCGAATTGCAGGTCGTCATGCAGTCTTTCTTTCGGTCTGTGCTCGACTTGTAGCTTTTCATCGAATCTACGCTCGCAAATAGAACCAGTAACAATCTTGCAGCAACCATGGCCATAACATTGCTTCATTTGCGGTAGTGGATGCAAACCCACAACGAAACAAGCAATATTTTTGGAAGTATACTCTAATATGTATTGTGATTACTAATGCTTTTCATTTACGTTAAAAATTCTTTTGGTTGATAAGTTCTTACATTGGGAACCTTTTCCAGTTTTACGTGGGTTAGTGTGTTGTGCTTTGGCCGATAAACTCTCTGGCAGTTGGTTTGGCCGGTCATGGATCAACTAGCTGGCCGTCGGCCAACCTCAACCTTTCTGATCTATTGGGTCAACTATGCTGTGAAATTTAGGCCTATTTGACCACATAAAATCACGCACATGTTGCATTATAAATGTAATAAAACGAAATTAGGGTTAGCTGATTCTTTTAGTTAATTCGGCACTGAGAGGTCTCTTTCACGTCTCAAGCTTCTAACTTTATTCTCTGAGCCCTTTTTAATCTAGCAAGTTTGGGGGTCGGGCATTTTTCGGGTCGGAGGTGCTGTAGTGACAATCTTAGTTTCGTTTGTTCTTTCATTTGTATGTTCTAATTTAAGATCAGAGCACTGGTGAAATGGCTCAAAAACAAATCAAGTCAATCTACCCTAGATTTACCTAATAATTAATTGACCGCTCAATGGAACTTTGAGGTCAATTAATTATTCTACCTAAACAAGGCTTCCGTAACTCAAAACTCTGGTCCACCTTGTTCTCAATTCAATTCCCTAATATAACGGAAAACGCCAGCGAGATCAACAGTTTAAAGTTAGGTCTTTAATGTACAGAGTATTCACAATTAGAATCCAGAGTCAGGTTAATTAAACAATCCAGTAACAGTAGCAGTGGCAGACACAAGGTTTAACAATTGGCTCAGAAACTTTAAAGTCAACTCGTTACAAATGTCCGTAGCAATTAACTCAACAATCAAAACTATGAATAACGAGGGATAGCTTTAGATCAGCGGTTTGCTAACTTACATTACCTTCCAAGACAGACACAGAAATCCAAAAATATGATGACGGCAGAAATGAGTCAGCAAATAACACGGGAACAGGTGTGAGAGTGAGGTGACCAACAACTGATGAAAGAAAGTAGAAGATTACTTCAAGATGCAACACAGACACAATCAGCCAACACAGGCGCGAATACCCAGGCTCAATGGCCAAACCACGAGAAAACAAGACCTGGTTTAAAACCGACCTGACAGTACCACAGTCAACCTCAAACTGATTTGAAAAACAGGTTCAGTCACCTTCACTCTCTCCCCTGCCTGTCCACGTGAAATTCTGCAATTTCGGGGTTTTTGAAGTCTTTTGATTTTGAACCGAAAGTCTCAGAAAGAAAAGGCATACGGCATGATAAGCACGACGTATGAGATTGCTTTTGGGCTCATGGGGCTCCACACAGATCATAATAGGTTACACAAATAAAATAGGTTGCACAAATAGGCTACGCAGATCAGAGTCAAGAGTTTGAAAACAGCAAATTAACAGAACCAATGTAGCGGGGCTAGTAAGATTCCTTACCTACTAACGCCGTTACCACTCCCAGTTGTAGCGGACGCGGAGACCGTGGCACAGATGGATAACGAACCGACTTCAAGAGACGGTCGGGACAGCCTCGCCAGATAACACGCGGTGTTAATTCCGATCCTAAGGGCGAGATGACTCGCGCTCTCACTCACTCAGAATTGAACTACCTACCTAGCAGGAGCTCAGTAAAGATACAAAGCCTAACTAAACACACTTTAATAAAGAACAACAAGTTAATATAATAACAAGATATTATAATAGAAATAAACGGGATGGCCCTCAGTTAGACAAACACGTAAACAACACTTAAACAGTGACTTACAATACAGCAGGACAGGGTTGGCCAGGCCAACGTACCAATACTCTGGGGAGAGATGGGAGAATAATACACAGCAAATAAGGGGGTCCAAATAAAGGAGAGAAAGAGAGACGTTCGCATTGACAGAAATAATACAAGTGAAGGGGGAAGCGAGTGTTGGGCTGAACCCTCCCACGATCGCCTCCTAGTGAGAATTTACCCCCAATCACGTAGCTCCAAAGTCACGAGGGGGGGAACCCACCCAATCCCAAACATACACGTTGGGGGAGCTACGTGACTGATAAACGTGTCCCAGCCCCAAATTGATGATGACGTGCAAAGCCTGACGGGTAGCTATGCTAACTACAGCCGCCAGCAACGGAAAGGTTGACCATGTGTCACCTTAATCCGTTACATCTCCCCAGGGCTCGCCATCCGAACTCCCGAGAGGATCACTGTACAAATGGCGAACTGGTACGTGAGCTGTACAAATACACACAGTACAGAGCAATGATGCTACTAGTACACAACCCAACAAACTGTAGACTGCAAGTCACAAGCTCAAGACTAAACAAGACTAGTCAAAATTAACAAGTGTAGAAAAAAACACAGAAAAAACAAGAGATTAAATACGGCATAGCACAAAGATAAGCATATACTAGTCACCACGAGATGCTAGTAACAATCAAAAAGTTAAAGCACAAAAAATGACCAAATTAAGCATACGTATTTGGCAAAAATACTCGTACTAAAATTAGAACCATATTAATACTAGAATGATAAGTAGCTTAGTATGAAAATACATATGACTTTCCAAAAGTGACTCAAAGGGAAGAGGAGTTACCCTGCTGTGGAATATATAGTCAAACGAGTGTGTTAATAAATGGTAACAAAGAAATAAGATAAACTTTCAAATAGAATAGTAATTAAATTAAATGTTTAACCATGCTGAGCTAAGGTTTATCAGGCCTTCGCACAACAAGGTAAACTGCCTATAATGATAATAATAATCATAATAATAATAATAACCATAGAAAATACACACCGTTAGGTGGAGGTCCTATGGGGACAAAAATCCACCATCCCATGCTCAAATTTATGTATTTTCATAAGACGATGACGTCACTGGGTTCGACAATAAATGACATATATATATATATATATATATATATATATATATATATATATATATATATATATATATATATATGAATGGCAGTAACAAACTGGAATGAATCCTCGACAAAAACTAAAGCACTGTATATAGACTGTGCAAATTAAATTGGCATAACATAAGATACTACGAAAAAGTTTAGAATAACATACGACAAGGTTATAACAAAAACACAGGTCAAAATAACTGACTATAGTAAGAAAATTCGAAGGTTCGCAAACTAACATAACAAAATACGAGTTCGTAAATTAAACACAAAAGATTATAGGTTCATAGAAAAATGAAAACGTACGACACAAAATTTTAAGTACACATTGCACATAACAGAGATACGGCTCTTAGGTAAATACAACAATTCAAAGAAAACAAAATCATAGGTACCAGATTCCAAATAACATAATCAATTAATCAAATAGTGTCACTATCACAAAAACAGATAAAACATAGATCTATACTGTGATCTAGATCCAATGGATCAATGGTGTGAGAGTCAAGTTCAATTACCAGCATCGGATGAACCGTCATCATGGTGGGCGACATGAAGAAAGGCCAACCAAATGCCAGTACAAATCACAATCAGAGGATTTCACAATCAGGAAAGATGACTTTCCAGACTGCAAAAGGTCATAGATGATGGAATGAACGGATCATGAGTAATGAGGCTCGATGACGACGCACTCAATACCCCCTCATGATCAGCTCTGTGGACCTGTGGTGGTCATTGGGGTGGGGTTCCAAGGGATTCCAAATGGTTAGGGCCATGGACGGATGGTAAATGTTCTTCTCTTGGCCCGGCGGAGCACAACCGGTAATATGGACACCGGTCCAATTCGGAAGCAAGTCAATTGGCTGATTACGGAGGGCCGCCGGAGCATCCTGACGAAAGAATGGAGGAGCTGGGAGACCTCGATTATAGCGCTCGGCCACCGCATCAATGCGCTTACGGACGACGTCAAGATAGGCGTCGAGACGGGCGCCTGTCAAAGGAACACGGCTGAACCTGTCCTCCCAGATCTCATCAGGACCCGCTTGCATGAACCAAAGGCCCACTTCCGTATAGAGGGACCCCTGGATATTTTGCCCATTCCAATTGGTCGTATTAAACAGGTAGTTATACTTCCCATCGAAAGTCAGATCGTCTGGCTTGAAACCACAGAGAACCCGTACGCCAAGACCCCACCAAGAGTCCGCGAAAGCTTTCCCATAGTAACTTCCAATGGTTTGGACCAGAAACTCCTGCATCGCCACAGACTGATAGAACGTATGGAAAATGATCAGTCGCTGGGTGAGCTGATCAGGGCCCGACTGCCATCGCTCGATGCGACAATCAGGCAATGCAGCAATGGCTTGGTCAGTGCTACGCTTGATAGCAAAGCCATCCTGATTGGAATGATCCCTCACCAAGTCCATGACGACATCGGACTGGCAGAACCAGCCTTTGCGCCCCTGATACAGGTGTTCCTTGGTCCGAAAACCCTGATTCTCCAGTTGTTCCACCGGCAATGACACATGCGGCAGATGACTGTGCATGAAGGAGAAGGTGTACTCCGGTCCCAGATAAAAACACAGGAAGTAGCCCTCGTCCCCATTCGCGATGCCCTCGACGTTAGGCCGATGACATCCGAGCATGGCCTGACGGATCGTCATGCATCGGGTCCGCAAACGCCGAGCGTGCATATGGGTGACGTAGAAATGTTGGGACTCGTACCGTCGAATCAGGTGCGGGTACCGGAAGAGTTCGGGCACCAACGCCGCCATGGCCAGGCAGGTGGCCCATCGTGCATTGTACGATACACGATTGACGGGAAAGCCCTTATAAAGCTTCCCATGACGGTCACGATAGTCCTTTATGACCCATCGCGAATGCCAAACAGTCTTATCACCGGTCCGCTCGGACTCCGCGTTTGCCGACATGTGGTTGGTCAAATGGCTGTCGCGGGCACACATCTTCTGCCAGATATAGTCCATGAAGTCAGGTGGGAACCGCTGGGTCACATGGGCATTTTCCTGCATCCACTTTAGGACCTCATCACGAAACAACGCCACCCAAGGATGGAGCTCATTCTCAGACGGGTCACCCGGGATGTTATGTGGAACCCCTTCCAAGTTGTTATCCCGACAACAGACGATCGGATCGTCGGGCCAACGGTCCATTGTGATCTGCGCGACTTCGGCCGGTGTTGGTTGCTCGATCTTAAATTCGTCGTAGACCGGGTTCTCAGTTCCACGAGAAACCGTGCGAGCAACGTCCCGATTGAGTTGATCACAGAGGACATTGACCAAGTAAACCCGAAATGGAGGGAAATTGTCCTTCGTATAGTTGGATGGATATTTGGGCGGAAGTTCCCGAATGGCAGAGTTCCGACCATCAGGTTTCTTGATCGTCTTCACGCGAGGCACACGATAAGCCGACTGCTTCGGTCGTGATCGGCTCAACGTGTCGGCCGCACAATGGTTGTCGCGATCCTGACGAGACTCCGTTTGACGTTGTATCTTCGGATAGGTTGGAGGTCGTCGATCACCGCGATGGTCGCGAGATTGCTGCCGACGTTAAGTCGAGCGATGACGCTCTACTGATTTACGATCCCGAGATGGCTGTCGATGACAGTCCGAATCACGACGACGAGCCGATGGTGATCGGTCACGGGCTGGCTGACGCTCGTGACGGCTCGTTGTCGGTCGGTGACCACGGTCATCGCGAGATCCCGGTCGTTGGTCACGAGACGCTCGTGACGTTGGACGGGAATCCCGACGGTGGGATGACGAACGCCGACGATGACGATCAGACGAATAGTCGCGTCGGTGTCACCGTGAGGAATCACGACCACGAGGTTCGATAGATGGGGGAGGGCAAGAACCCTCCCGACGGGGCGACCGCTGAGAACGTGATGTTGATGGTTGAATGTCCCGTTGACCGCGATAAACGGCCTCCGATTGTTCATGGTCCGGGGAATCCAGAGGTGGTTCCTCCAGTGGGACATAAGCAACCCGACCACGTGTGCCGGAGCGTTGACGTTGGCTCACAGGTGTTGATCGAGTTGTAAGGGCGGTTGTCACCGAAGAATCCGAATCGGATCCGAAAGGACGAAATCCACGGCCTCGTCCCGAACCAGAAATTCCACCGAAAACGTCTGATTGCGAGGCAGTCCCACCAGGTTTGGTTGCCTCCTGTCCAACCAACGGGGGTTTTGGTGCAGACCTGGCGATGACGCCGGCTAGCCCACCCTGGGATAACTCGATACGACGGATTTTCGTACCGAATCGTGCCGCGGGGCCCATGGGGACCGCAGGTGTAGACGGGGTCGCCGTTCCCATCAAAGTCTGTATGACAGACGGCCCCATCGTCACATCACCAGCTGGACGGGATTCAGGAACCACAAACTCGGAGGGGTCCGGAGCTTCGTGGGTCAGGGCCGATAGTCCAATATCAAGATGGTCAGGCCGCTTGCAAAGTCCCTCATGCTCCCGCATGACCACGACCGGATTGAGTCCCTGCAATTCCGCCAATTGCATGACCTGCATGAGCTCCGATTTCTGCTCCTTATCCAGGAACATCGGGCCCATTACCTGTGAAACGTTTATGTCCCCGACGCCCAAAGAGTTCAAGGTGTTGATATAGGGCAGGATCCCGTGGGTCACTGCACCGCTATCTCGTTTCAGATACAGGATGACCAGATCGGACCACCGCAAAGGAGGACCCGAGCCATCCGTGGGGACCTCCCGGTTAACCTCCCAGAGCACCGGGTTACCCTGTTGCACCATTCTGAAGAAGGTTTCAGGATCATACCCAGGCATTTCGGGGTCCGCTGGGGGTCCCACCACATAGATATGGCGCTTTGGTTGGTCAACGCCAGTGGGCGATTCTCGAAATAAGGCATTCAGAGTCAATATTGATTCAGGAACCAGGACCTGAATATAGGGCTGAACCCTCGCGATGGAGACGTTGGTCGACGACTGAACCCCTGATGACGGGTCCGTCGACGTGGCAAGCTGGCTGATGATCATGGGCTGTTCCAACTTCCAATGATAAAGTTCCGAAAGGTAGGCGGATGGGCCCGTCACACCACCAGGACGTTCACCACAAGAGACCAGAAATCGTCGGGCCTCCTGGTACGAAACATGAGGGATGTCTCCATGCTGGGCCAAAACCTCGTCTACGGCCATAGGAGCCCCAGTCGACGTCACAGACGTACCGGACGTACGCGGAACCCTGATTCCTGATGCCAGCGAAGCTAAACGGGCTCGCTGTTCATTCGTGATAGGCGGATGCCAGCCGGATTGACGGGCTGGATTGGCCATTGTCAGCCTGGGCGCACAGGCTTCCAGAAGGGTCGGTTGGAAAGTCCCCTGTTGACGTTGGGCGTCTTCGTCCGTTGGTGTCGGTTCACAACGACCGGCCCCTTCTGATGGCTGTTTTTCATCTGGCGCATATTCTTCATCAGATACCTGAATGACCTCCTGTTCTTCGCTCTCCTTGGCCAGGTTCGCAGCTTCCTGCTGACAAACGGAAGACCTGGTGCGGCGAGGGCTGGTGGTGACCGCAGTTTGCGCCGGCTGGGATGACCCAGCCGTCTGGTAGGTAGGACGATCCTCCACATAACGATGACCACCAGAGTAAGTCACCGGAGGCTTTTCCTTCTTCCTCGGATCACCCGTCCCTTCCTTATAATGGGTCAAAGGCGGAAGTTTCTTCGGCAAGGGCGGTAACTTCGTCTCCTTTTCCCGTCGATGGGCAGCCTTTCGTGCTTCCACCAATGATTCCGGTTCTTCGGCCACCGTCTTCTCATTCGGGGGAGTGGATAACCACTCAGACCCCTCATCTGATGGTTGATCACCCGTCCGTAGAAAACGATGGGCCGAATCAGGTGGCAGGTCTGTTGGAGTGTCATTCGGATCCGCATGATGGTGACGGTTTGCGACGATCGCATACCAGTTGAAGTCCAACCCTTCATCACGTCGCCGTCGAGTGATGAACTTCAGCTCATAGAAGTTGGTCAGCAACTCTATCAGAGGCACCCAGGAGAAATCTCGTAGGGGATGGGTAACGTTTCCACCATCCTCCTCAGGCACAGACAATGACCAGGCGAAGCTCCCCTTCAGATACTTCACCGATCCACGTTTGATTGTCAGAATCCGTCGGCATTCCATTTGGCGGTCATGGAGAACCGGCGTTGCCATGGTTTTTCCGGGGGTGAACATCTTGGCCTGAGCAAGTGGGCCAAGTCCCATTTCGGCATCCTTGCTGACTCTCGCCCATAAAGATGGCGCGAAAGTGTACCGTGCGCTGCTCAGGTAGATCACTTGGATCCATTCATCAGAAGGTAAGTCATTAGCGACCTTCACCAGGCAGGCGTAGATGGCTAAAATGTAAGCAAGGGCATACCTAGCTTCCTCTTCGCTAGGCCAGACCGTACATCCCCGAAAGTCCACCGGTTTCAGTCCTTTAGGAGATGGCACGTCGCTATATTCGCAGACTTTGCTCAGGGAGTGATGAGCATTGACATACGATTCCTTGGTCGAGTCGGTGATATTTTCCCAAAACACCTCAGGGACCGTCGGATCTTGTCGTCGACGGGCCTGAATGTAAGGAACCGATTGTGCGACGATCGCTCCAAGTTTGGCTGCATAGTGCTCCATGCCAGTAAAGACCACAGAATTTGGCCAGACGTAAAAAGTCGGCCTGACCACCAGCAAATACCATATAGACTGGCTCAGGTGGGTGAAGAATGATCTTCAAGGCATACAGGACAGGATAGAAATCAGAAGTTGATGCCAAAATTTCGCTGACCATGATCAAAAAGACCTTCGGATGTCGTGAAGGAACTGGTCCAGCGATCTGAATGATGGTTACAGCGGCATCCTGTTTATTGCCGAACTGAGTGTAAGCTCCGCCTTCAATGTCCATGGCGATGACGCCAGTCACCTGATACGTTTCCAAAATGTCCGGAATCGCATCAAATAAACCCTGGAGGGTTCTGATCAACCGTAAAGGTTGGAAATGGTCCGGCAAAGATAAATGGTCTTCGCTGAACCGGAACGATTTCTCCGGGTTAGAGATCGACTGAACATCATTTATAGCTTCGGTAAGGCAGGCTTCTGGATGTTGCACGTCGTACTCCTGCTCTCTTCCCGTGAGCACCAACCTTAAATAGTGTTGGAAAGTCTCAAGGCCCGAGATGTATTCCTTGGCTCGTTCTTGTAGATCACCAGGAATCGCCTCGACATCTTCTTGTGATGGTACTTCATAGCGGAGGGCGACTGCCTTCTCCTTGGGATTCATCAATACTCCGTGTGGATAGTCAGGCAGGACATGTTCGTGCCCCTCGAGGACCAATGGGACACTCTGACCAATGTCGTCCATTCCTGCCGCTATCCGTGGTGATGGTGCGTCGGACGCTCCTACCACTTTCGCCAATGAGCCTTCGGTCTCTGTGTTGATCTCCTCGACCACCATGAGCTGGCCGGCTTTTAGCTGAGCATCGGCCACTTCACCCATAGGAGTCTTCTGCAGGTTAGAACCACTGTCCGGTGGTGGTTGGTCGGATTCCAGATCCACCAGGACGGGTTTGGCCGATGACGGCCCCGCCTTTTGATGTTTCGCTGCAGAACGTTTGCTTTGCTTCTATGGCTTCTGCGAGGGCTCATCAGTTTCCGTAGCAGACTGAGCTGACTGGGCACCACTGGAGTTCTTCCTAGAACCACCACGGTTCCTCTTCTTAGGCTTAGATGTAGCCGAAGTTGACCGAGATGACTCGGCAACTGAAGAAGCATTATCCTGAGAAGCTGTTGACTGATCATGCAATTTCTGTAAGACCAACAGCTTTTGGCTTTGCAGGAAAGCCAATTGGGCCTCAATGTCCTTGAGGGACCAATTTGATCCAATCCCTGGATTGAGGGGCGTAGTGTCTTGGCTTGTTCCCGGCGCACTTGAGGAACAAGTAGTTGGTGGACTGCTCCTTCCAGCTAAACCACAAGGCTTCTTCCCGTTGGGAGCCGAGCTCCGAGTGTCCGAATCTTCATCAGCGTCTCCACTGGCAGCAACTGCCGAACGCTTGGTTCCCTGACTTTGCGGACCGACAGGATGTTGATGTTCGGGCTTGCCAGTTGGGTTAGGGACCTGGCGTCCGTGGTCTGTTCGGTGGCCTGTCGTTGTGGCCGGGCAGTCCCGCGCTGCAGTCACTGGGTCGTTACCAACAGAGCTGAGCTCTGTAGGCTCGCCAGCGACCTCAGGCAAAAACTGACGATCCATCTGCCCGGGGTTGGATGAATCCACTGGGGACGGGGCTTCCGGTTGGCCTTCCAGAAGCGATGACACGCTGGAGCGACCCGTACCCATCCGGTTTTCGTCCGAGGCGACCACGGCACTGTACGCATCCAAGTCCTGAATGGAAGTAGGATCCAATTGTTCGAACAGTTCCGATAAGGGACTCACTGACGATTCGGGCACCTGGTATGTCCCGGACACACAAGGGGGTACCACTGGTTGCTGACCACGGATTTGGGCTCCTCTGGAGGGGGAAACTGCTCCAAATCCTCGGTATCAAGCGCCTGTGCTTGGGCTGAACCCTCACTGACCATGGGATCTCGTCCGGTCGTCGGCTGTTTTCTGAACTGACGATGCATGGTGACTTCTCCAGATAATATGCACAAAGAATTAATTTGATCCAAACGACGACTATACTACTACCAGCTGAAACAAGAAGCAAAAGGTGTAGGTTCAACATGCAACAAATAACCCAAATTTTGCGGTAAGGGACCACCCACCCAAGGAATAGGGAAAATTTCGTATTGAGATAAAAATTGAAGTAATTAAATTCTTAGGAAAAGTTTAAATTCGGGGATTAATTGGAAATAAAATTTGAACGATCAGTGGGAACTTCGGGAACTAGAGATCTGTTGTTCACTTCGCTTGAAAGGGTGGAGCTGCCGTCCACATTAGTCGAGGCGGACCCAGCCAGCAACAACTATCCCTAATTTTAGTACAAAACAGTCATGTGAACAGTCTCTAGCCCTTTTCCCTCAGTGTAACTTTTGGTTGAGAGGCTCGAAAGGTTAGCTTCAAACGTTTTCTGATAGCTGGCCAAAACCCAATTTGCTGAAATTAACTGACGTGACACCAAATTGTGTGCAGCCTATTCGTGATAGGTTTTATCACCCAATTAAATGAGAAACATCCCTATTTTTTAGTTTGCGTCAATCCTGCTTCCTAGGGTACAATCAACCAAACTTCGGAAGCTCTTTTAGAGGGCAATTCAAAATCCCTTATTTTTTCATTTTCTTTACACATATCTGACAAAACGCTTTTGCCAAGTACAGAAATAACATTTACGTTTTCTGTGATTTTTTTGGACTTCAAACTTCAAACTTCAAATGGGTGACCCCCCACAAATTAGACCCATCACTTCAAAGAAATTTCAGCGCTACGTTTGTGTTCTAAAGCTCACATTGAACACAACTGACTAAAGTCTGACCAAAAATGTAGGGAGCGAAATTGTTTTGTTTATACTGATTCAGCGGTACATTTTTGCTGCAACAATGTATGTATTTTCTGAGCCGTCATGGTGTAAGGGAAGCAGGCATAGGAAAGATTGATAAGCCTGATATGGGAGTTCAGCTGATGGCCCTGTGGTGTAGCGGTAGCATGTCTGTTTCCGATCAGAAGGGCAGTGGTTCGATCTCCGGCTGGGCCAATTCTTTACTTTCGATGGTGAGTGAAAAGCTGAACCTCCCTCTTCCCTTCTCTCTTCTAGGTCCTGGTTTCGTTCGTGGGTACAAGGGTGCCTGACGCCTCCCGTTCGGGCTTGTCCTTGGTTTCTTCCTGGTCCACCAGCCCTGGTAGAAGCGCTGCATGTGGCGAGGCTGCCTCAGGACCCGGATTGGACTCCTGTCTCCGGTCCCCCAGTAGTTGCTTCTGGTTGGTTGGATCTAAAGGGGTCTGGAACGTGTGTCGGGGGAGCACGGATCCCTTGGGTTCAGAATGCCCTGAATGCGCTCTCGGTTCGATTCCGAGTTGAGTAAGCCGCGGGACGCGTCTTAATTGAAACCCGGGGGAGCTGTAAGGGAATCAGGCATAGGAAAGATTGATAAGCCTGATATGGGAGTTCAGCTGATGGCCCTGTGGTGTAGCGGTAGCATGTCTGTTTCCGGATCAGAAGGGCTGTGGTTCGATCCCAAGCTGGGCCAATTCTTTACTTTCGATGGTGAGTGAAAAGCTGAACCTCCCTCATCCCTTCTCTCTTCTAGGTCCTGGTTTCGTGGGTACAAGGGTGACTGACGCCTTCCGTTCGGGCTTGTCGTTGGTTTCTTCCTGGTCCACCAGCCCTGGTAGAAGCGCTACAATGGCATAAACTTCCTTTGATTGAAAAAGAAATTTAAAAAATTAAAATTCATCAAAAGAAGCCGATTTTTTGGGTTTTGAAGGATCAGTAGATGCCAGGAACTAGCCGTTTGGTGGAAGATTAGCCCATGTCCCAAACATATTGCATCGCAAATATCAGCTAATTTCCTCAAAAATTGCGACAGTTATTCAATATTTTTGATTTCCAAAATCCTTTGATCTTTGCCGATTTTCCAAGTTTGACTAGTGTACAGTAGGGCGGAGATGCCCTACTGTCATATTTCGTTATTATTTAAAAATATTCTTCATTCAAAATCAATCCTAGTCTAGATATTGCGTTTTTGCTAAAATTGCCCCGTCAGTTCATAATTTGTGTTTGAAATTGTAATGGTCAGTGATTGCACGAAGATAGACCAGGTATTTCACTAGTTACGCCTAAAATTCTCTCAAAAGTCTGTATAAATTTTATTGGCTGGGCCAGATCACGTGTGATCGCGTGACTGGTTGTTCTTTCGTTACTTTGAAAAGCCCAGGCAGTCTTGTCAGTGCTCTTTCGCTGGTCGGTCGGTTTTGTATACGTTTTTCTCCAACAGTTCAAAATTCACGTGTGCGTTTTATTATACTTTTGGGCGGGATCCCTTGTTATTGAAACTCGGTCTAGAGGAGTAAATAACCTTGTCAATCTGGCGATAGGTTGAGGGGGTTGGCGGGGCTTATATATATATATATTTACTGCATTATTTGGAATTCAGTTTGTCAATTTATGCTTTATGATCAATATTCTCTGATTCTCTCTGGATCTGTAACTTTGTAAGTCTTATTTATACCTATTTCTAGATTTGACATACCCCCTCTATTCATATTAAATATTGTAACACGGCCACTTGGCCTATTGTATTATAGCTAGGCTTATATTGTGTTAGTTCGGTAGGTAGGTCCGCCTAGATAATTTCTGGGGTTAGTATCTGGCCTTTAGGGGTTGAACTAGGTGTCACAGTTGCATAACTGGTGGTATAATATTATTGGCGAGGCTTGTCGAGGTCGGCTTGGAACTATCTCCAGTCCAGGTCGCGTGTCCAATCTTCAGCGCACAGCACCCCAGTAAAGTAGTTTGGCTGTCCAATATCCAGTCTCTGGGGCCAAAACTTTACACTGGTTTGACTCGTTACACACTTCATGGAAAAATTTTCAATTGTATTTTCAGGACCGCCTATGTGTCAGCTTTCATGTGATCTATGTGATTTCTCAAAATTTGAAAGTAGATTTTTTCGAAAAATACCACTTTTTGACCCAAAAATTTAGGCAATAGCAAGAGTGGGTAAACATAGCATAATCATAGAGTTTAATCTGCGCTGAATCCAACGATATAAAGTTTTCGTGACTTATATTGCCCCAGAAACGAAGTTTTAAACAATTTCCCTTTTTAGCTGGTTTTTGGCTATTTTACACTGATTGCGGCAAATCAATGCGACATAGCACAACTTGTCAAAAATCAGCTGAAATAGGGAAATTGTTTAAAAATTCATTGCGGGCGTACGGTAAGCCGTAGCCACGAAAACTTTATATCGTTGGGTTCAGCTCAGATGAACTTTATGATTATGCTATTTTTACTCACTCTTGCTAGATAGGCATTGCCGAAATCTACAACCGTTTTTCTCTAAATCTTTAACTTTTTAACATGGCTTGATCAAGATTCCCCTCTATCTAGAACACCGGAACAGCTAGGTTTAGCAGCTAAGCAAAGGCACTACCTTAAGTAAAAGAAAATTTCCAGTTCAAAAGTGGGTTCACCCGTTACAAATATTTAGCCTTCGGCGAAATAAAACCTGCATAAAGACTTGTTTTTTGCAAAGCTGGAGGTAATGTGAAAAGTTTGGTGTGTGTCACACGAAGCTACAGCTATTCGCATATTTCAGTATAAATTTTCCTTCTTTCTTTCTTTTATTTCTTTCTTTTTTCTTTTATTTTCTTTCTTTCATATCATTTCTTTCTTTCTTCCAATTTCTTCCACTTTCTTGCTTGTCCATTAAAAATGATTGACAGACAAAGGGATAAAGTTACACCCAAGGTCAAGTCTATGCCTCGGCCTGTTTGATGCGTTAAAAGTATGAGCCTTAAGTTGTTGCTAACTTGAGAAAATAAGGGTGTCCTCAAAGAGGTAACCTAAGCTGGGTGTGTGTTAAGTCAAAGGTTGATGTAACTGGAAGTGACAGCTGCTTAATTGATGACAAAGTTTAAAATTATTCAGAGGACAAAATTTCTTTCTTTTTCTTTCATTTCTTTCCTTTTCTTTTCTTTCTTTCTTTTATTTCTTTCTTTCTTTCTTTCTTTTCTTTAAACTGAAATAAGCGAATAGCTGTAATAGCATTAAGAATTGACGAACAAAAACAGCTACTTTCTTCTGCTAATGTAGGAAACTACGGTTAGGCACTTCGAAATAGATAAGAGTTAATATTGAGCCAGTCTAGTCCTCGATTCCGGCGGAAGTCAAGCCTGTCAGCTTCCTTAATACTATCGCATTGTTTTAGACTTTTCAGCAAACTTATTAAGACAGTATCAAGGGACAAAACAAACTTTCAGAAATTGCTGCAGGTCGAGATTTGAAGTTTAGTGTCTCTCATCCGCTTAGTCTTATCCTTACTTTGCTTGAATCTTCCCTTTAATCAGCTTATTCCCCCGTGGAAATGTGACAATATGATGTTTTGTAACAATAAAACGGCTACAGTAAGCCCTTACATGTTGAAAGTTACTGAGATCGAGACAAGCAAGATGTATCTAAATACTATTTGTATCTTATTCTGTCGGTCAGTTGAAAGCAGATGCTGCCCAATGAGCATTTAGAATGGCATCGTCAAGTCTACCTGATAGCCATACCATTAATGCTGGTTCCTTACGTTTATACCATCGTAGTTAATGGCTACATCTTAGCGGCCGTTGTATTTATTCGTGGTCAGATGTCATCAACCATGAAGTTGGCTCTAAGTTTGGCCGCTGCCGATACTTGGACCTCCATCGTTGTGGGTGTAACCTAGCTAATAGTTAATCCAGGTTTATCTTTTAACCTTTCAAAAGTTCGTATTGCTCTGGCTGTAACTGAAAGGAAAATGTTATTCGTTTGTTCGATGTTTTGGCTGCACACATTTAGACTTTGTACGAGATAGTTTCAATTTTAGACTTTGTTGTAATTCGCAGTTAGTCAGGAAGTAAAGCTCTTGAAGTTAAGTTGTGCTTATTCCCCCCAAGTATCGAACCATTACATGGGTATAAGTCTTCTAGTAAACAGTTTTCTACCGTACGTGCTCGGCCAATCTACTATGGACAAGACCGCTGCTTGTAGTACCTTGGCTTTTGAGGGGATTCGCCTTGGCGGGATGATTAGTTCAATTTTCCATTTATTGATCTTTTCAATTAACCACTATCTCAATATAAACTTTCCCCGTTACAATCAATTCTGAGGCTTAAAATAATGGGGACTTAACTGCCCTGATCTGGTTGGGTCAACCTACCATCACTTTGATTATACTTTCCAGCATTTCAAGCATACAGCAATTTGTCTTACAGGACAGCGGATTAAGGATTAAGGCATCTATTATGGAAAAGTTAACTCTAAAACAGACAACAAACAAAGCCAGTGCTCAGTGCTCACCCAACCATAAAGGGAACGTTCTCGAATACTGCATTCAACTACTGAAGGTAATGTAACGTGAGTCTGGATATCGAACCAGGGGGCAGTTTCACAAAACCTTTTCCTATTCGACTAGACAACTAGACTCTGCTAGTTGTCTAGTCGAATAGCAAATGTGTTTCATAAAAGTTTTGCAGTCGGGCTTGTCCTCGCACGGGAGTTGCGAGTCTAGTAGATACATAGTCAAGTGGGAGTCGATATAACCGCTGCCTGCTAGCACCTGTTTCATAAAACTTCAGCTATTGCAGGCTAGCCCGCTACTAGCAGATGTCTAGTTTTCTAGTGAATTTTGACTAGAGAACCTTCAGTATAAATCTGCCATAACTTTTGCGGTTTTAAAATTTTTGTTTGGAAATTTTTATAAAGTGACGTGGAGTATGTTCTTACTGGGTGTCCTAAAATTTTAAATGAGAAAGAGATATCTCCCCTTCAGAGAAAGAAAAGATAAAATATTTTAAAGAATTATCATTATTTTCAACAAAACTTAGTCTAGCATGCTTGTAGCTCGCACTAGCAGCGCTAAGTAGTAGCAGCAGAATGGTAGCTAAGTTTTGTCGAGTTCCTGAAAATTTTAGTGGGAGATCCGATCGACTGCTGGTGGAACAACGCTGCTCAAATGACGAGTTTTTTAGAGTTTGTATTTATACATAGTTCACATTAAACTGTTTCACCCAAATCTTGTTACAATTAACAGCTGGCGTATTAATTTTTAGGTTTATCTAAAAATAACTCAATCTGAATTTTGTTTGATTAAAGCGTCTCCAAATACAAAAAGTTTGCATTAACTATGAATGTTAGATCAATAGCATTCCGTTGGCTGTCTGTGTAAATTTCATAACACTGTTCATTCATTCACTCATTCATTATCCGGATTGCAGGATACACCCACCCATTATCATCTGGGTCACAGCATAGCTCTCCTACCCCGTGTACCCATTCTACCCAGGCTAGCGGTAAAAGAATGTTACACAGCTAAGCCATGAAAAGGATTTCATGCTAAGTTTCTAAGCAAATGTCGGTGCCTTTAATTTCTTTTTTACTTTTGTGGCATTAGTGTAATAAAATAGGCTAGCGCTGAGGGTTACTTTATTCAAAATGCACTTCTTATTAGCACTGGTTTTACGCTCTTTTACTCTTCCAGGGGATTTAAGCCTCCAACCCACTAGTTAGCCCAAATTATTACAGTACAGAATCGCTCTATTTTAACTCGTTGTTATCAATCGGGCACAGGGACCCCTTCTTCAGGTTAATATCAACTCTACCCGGAAGTAACCCGTCTGGGTCGAAATCAGAACCCGAATGTATAGTCACACAATAATCAATTAGTTCGCCTAATCTGTTCAGCTTAACTAGAAAGCACTCTGTTCATTATCTAATGGCTACGAAATGTTGGCAGAAATTCCCTATTAAAGACAAGAATGAAAGTTCGATTCTATTAACTTACACGGTTATGCAATACACCACAATTTTACAAGTAGGATGATGAGTTACACGGTTTCACAGAGATAGAGGAGCATACAATGGCACAGGTTTACAGGTTTAGAACTGAAGACAGTACATAATATCAAATTGACAATCGTCGACAAATTTCCAGCCCAGCTAATGACTGAATCAAGACAATGCTAATTCAACTTGCAAGCCCACTTTAAGTTCTCCAATTTAGAGATGCTAATCGTTGATACTATTAAATTGTTTATCGTCTAAAGAATCGCCCACGTTAACTTTGTCACTTCTTTCAAGAGGTAACCTTACTTGCTTACTTAACAAGACTTCCGACAAACACTCTTACCAAGATCCAGATGAAACTCCGAGAGAAATAGTTGGTGATAACGCTCCAGCAAAGCAAATCAGAGAATAAGTACGCAGGGGCTAACTGTCAAAGGAATAGTTTGGATATAGAGAGTATAGTATACCGCCTGTCTAGAATCACTACCTTGCCCGCTTCGGGTCTTACAGAATACCGTTACCAAAAGACTGAGAAAATACGGAGACCAATTCAACCAAGACACAACTGTATTGTACCGAGTCTGCCCCAAGACTGACTTGGGTGAAAAACAAGAACCTTGCTGAGTCAGTCACCCCAGCAGATTACTCTTTGTCCTGACTGAAACTGTCAGTCAGGATTTGCGGTGAGCGTTGGAAGTCCTTTTAGAGAGTGGCCATAATTTTTGATTAGAAAGGGGAAAAATTTCTTATCGTTCCTAAATTGGTTTCTAAGAGGCTTACCTGGGGACCAAAAACTCCCCAGGTAAGTAGTTTGTCAAATATTTTCGTCTTTACCCCAAAATTAATTGCTAACCGACCCATTAGAAAGGATCAAAGCGAAAATTTGGATCAAAACAGGAAATTTCCACAATTATCAGTTATCAAAAGATACAAACAGGGGGGTCACCCCATTAGAGGCAGCTAAGCATACAGGTAAAAGGTAAAATAAAATACTGTTAGATTCAAGTTCGGATTCAAGCAAACAAACAGCCAAACAAACGATTAAACAAGCAGACAAGCAACCCAGACAACATATTGTTTTCATTTTCACTTTTCATTTCTAACGGACTAAATTCCTATGTCATTTTCACAGATTAGAAGCTCAGAGACAGTAGTTCACAGATTAGAAGCTCAGAGACAGTAGTACAAAATGTAGGTAGGCCTTAGAACCAGAATATACAGACAAAAACGATCAAAACGCAGCCTACCCATCACACTTCACACAATAAAAAAGCCGGTAAAGTTACACTAGGGGGACAAAATATACAGACAAAAACAGACAAAACGCTATACCAGAAAACTCATCGCCGCAGTTTGCAAGGTTAGTTTTGGTCAGCCAAAGGAATCAATCCGAGGAACCTTTTAGGACGAAAGGAGCAAACCGGGGGCACAATACGTCAAAGACTACAACAGACCATCCAGCAATCACAATTAAAGTTACCATCCCTTTTAGGCAAAGGAAGAAACCGCATAGTTTTAATGTCACTACATTTTATGCATACATTTTACT
>JASAND010030034.1:0-26540 GCA_030248195.1 Trissonchulus latispiculum | reverse complement strand
TTTTCTTCACGTATTGTTGCAATGCGGCTGGCTCCCCGATGGGTTGAAACACGATCGTACAGGCGGCTTTGTGAATTTTGCAGTTGAAATTAGGTTTATAGCGACCAGGAGGATCCAAGTAAGTATTGGAACAAAGAATAAAGTAAAGTCCAGATCCTTTGTTTCTGCTGGACGCTGTAAAAAATATAAGCAAAACAAATGGAAGGTGAAGCAGAGAGGAACATGGGTACAGTTCAATAATAAAGTAGCAAGCAGCTAACCTAAACCAAACAGAAAGATCAAGTTACAAGACAGTGATAAATGTCAGTTAAAGTGCTGCATAGCCATCAATAGACACGTAAAAACTCATTCGCAGTGTGATATTAGTTGAATTAAACGAATACATTACAGTTATACATAAACAGTGAAATTTTGTCAGGCTGTGTCGGAGAGACGTCAGCCTGACAAGCATTGGAAGCGCACTCAAGTGCGGTCATTGGTAGCGCACTAAAGTGCGGTCTTTGTGTGTATGGAAATACACGAATGTACCCTCAGAGGAGTACCCTTTAGGATTACCAAAATCAAAGTTGAATATAAAGCTGAAACAATAATCTATGCAAATACACCATAAAATAGGTAGGCCGTACAATCGAGATAAGTCCGCAGAGCAACAATCTGGATTTCGCCCTGGGAGAAGTACCATCGATAACATCTTCAGCTTGCGCCAGATTTTGGAAAAACGGATACGTAATGGGCAACACCTCGTCGCTATATTTGTTGACTTTGCCGCAGCATTTGACAGTGTACATCGGCCTTCGCTTTGGTGTGCTCTCCGAGCCGAAGGAATTCCCGAAAAGCTGGTCACTCTGCTGCAAAGCCTTTACGATGGAGGCCGCAGCCGCGTCAGATCAGCACAAAAGCTGTCTCCCCCGTTCAACGTGTCAACTGGAGTGCGTCAAGGCTGCGTAATATCGCCATTGCTGTTCAATCTGGTTGTGGACTGGGTCATGTCTAAAATACAAAGGACTGGCGTCCAAGTGGGAAATGACCTAAATGTTTCTTACCTGGCATACGCCGACGACCTTATATTGCTTGCGGATACAGCAGAGGAAGGTCAGCTATACCTGGACGGTCTGGCAGAAGCCGCTGGAAGGCTGGGACTGGTGATTAATCCATCTAAGACCAAAGTGTTTGGCGCCGACAACATTCACTTGAGCGGGAACCACATTGAGGAGGTCCAGAGCTTTTTATATTTGGGTTCCCAAATCAGCAGTAACACTGTCTCCCCCCAAGAAGATGTTGATAGCCGCATCGCTAAGGCAACCTCGGCGTTTGCACGACTCCGCCCGCGACTTTGGAATAGACCGATTAGCCTCGCCGTCAAGTTAAGAGTATACAATAGTGTCATTCTCGCTGTTCTGCTCTATGCCAGCGAGACTTGGCGACTTCTGGAGAAGGATCAGCGGCGGCTCGAGGTGTTCCAGATGTCGTGTTTGCGTCAAATTCTGGGCATTTCGAGACTACACAGGCACACAAACGACAACATCCGCAGAACGTGCCTCAATCAGCATACTATTTCATCGCTGATAACGGGTAGACGTCTTCGTTGGTTCGGCCATGTATGCCGAATGCGTATGGATCATCTGCCTAAATCAACCCTTCTTACCCCGAGGCCACCCGCTTGGCGGTGCTGCCGGACTGCTCCGAAGAAGACGTGCATTAACCTGATAGAAAATGATGTAATCCACCTGAAACCAGCTTACGGTGGCGCTATATGGGCAAGAGATTGGCTAACGATTTGCCAACAACTAGCGGAGGACCGGGTGCAATGGAGAAACATCGTGGCAGACGGGATGGCAAGCCATAACCGCGCACGCGGTTGGAGGCATTAAGTGCAAGTAAGTGCAAGAAGCGAAGAATCTCAACGGAAGATCGGGTTTTTCCTAAGAGGGCCAGGTAAACTGGCATACCTGGCCCTCCTACTACTTCTTGCCGGTGATGTGGAACGGAATCTAGGACCACGCCCGTCCACCAACAGGCCCGGGCCTCCCCGTTGGCCCTACGCGGTCTGTGGTAAAGGTGTGGGGTACAGTGGGTACTCTATTCGGTGTACTCTCTGTAAGATGTGTTTACACAGTGGTGTTTGTGCGGGCCTGGGTCCACGGGACCTGGCTGCTCTCTCCCCGCAGGAAATCAACTCCTACCATTGCCCTAAATGCCCAGGGATACCTGGTAGTCAGAACTCATCCAGCCAATCGTCTGACCAGTCCTCCCCCCTACTGGCCCACCTCCCTGACCCAGTATGGCTGTGCACACGAGGGGTCAAACCTGACCCCAAGGGCAGAAACTGTTTGAGAGTGCTACAGTGGAATGTTGGAGCGGTCGGCAAAAAGAGGCCCCTCCTGGAGAAACTGGCCGAGGATATGCAGGCCGACATTATCATGCTCCAAGAAACCTGGACCAAACCGGGAGACAAGATCCGGCTGAAGGACTTCGACGAAATCCACAGGCACCGCACTACGGGAAAGCAGGCAAACCAGGTGGTATCAACCCTAATCAGGAAAGGCATCGGCTATTCCGTGGAAGACAGAAACCTCCTGTCACCCACGGACACAACCACAGATGTCCTGCTTGTCCATATTCAGACGAAATCCGGTCCAGTCGCTTTGACCAACATCTATGTCCCCCCTATCATCAACGACGGGGTAAATCAGCGCCGTCAAAACTTCGATCCCAGCTTCCTCAATCATCACGGCAGTGCCGTTATAGCCGGCGATTTCAATGCCCACTTTCCCTCTTGGGACTTGTTCCAACCTCAAGATCAACTGGGAGATAGCCTGGAAGACTGGGCCCTTTCGTCGGGCCTCTGTATAGCTAATGACGGCACGCCGACCAGAATCAATCCTCAAACCGGTGTTAAATCCACTCCGGATGTCACGCTACTGCACCATTCCTGGGGTGGAAGATTCAATTGGCAGGTTCTGGAGGCTCCGCTGTCGGACCACCAGCCTATTATGTGCGATTTTTCGCTAGCAGTAGCAGTTAGCAGGCCACCTGTCAAGAAATTCTACTGCTTCGAAAAGGCAAACTGGAACGGTTTTCGGAATTCCCTCGACCAGCAGCTGGAAAGAATTCCAGGATTTTCCACGGTGCACCAACTCAGCAAAGCACTCACGGCGGCCATAATTACCTCGGCAGAAGAAAATATTCCCAGAAACTGAAGACGGAAGCCGAAATGCTGGTGGAACGAAGAACTGACAGTCACGATGAAAGACGTTAGACAAAATAAATGGATATTTCTTCAATCCAGAACGGAGGAAGATAGAGCAGAATGGAAGAACGTTGACCGAAAGCTGAAGCATCAAATCCTGGAAGCTAAGCGAGCAAACTGGCAGGAGTATGTTTCAACCCTCAACCTGAGAAGCGATCCTACCATGGTCATGAGAACTCTGTAACAGTGCGATTACCGTGAGTAGGGTCAGTGGCACTGTGTAGTGGTCTACTCGTAATATTAGCAGTTAACTAATCTATGTGGTACCGTTGTAACTGCTCTTCTACATACCTAGGTTCAGGTAGGTAGTTCGTCCTACTGTGCTTCGGGCACAACAAATAAGTTAAGTTCTTCCTACTGTGCGTAGGGCAATGCAAAATTCTTCCTACTCTACGTAGGGCAATAAAGTCTTCCTACTATACGTAGGGCAATTAATATGTAGCTCCTCCGAACGTGTGTTCAGGCATCCACGAATATCTGAGTTCGTGGGAATATCCTCGTCTGTTTAAGACGGCAATCAGGTTCGTCCTACTATACGTCGGGAAATATATATTTTCTTCTGAACGTATATGTTCAGGCATCCACGAATAGATCGTGGGAATTCCTCGTCTAAGGTTAGACGGAACCTAAAGCTAAGAGCTAGAGGGAGTCAAGTCTACAACTGCACTTTATTAAGCACAAGACAAGACTGACTGACAAACAAGAAGAAACGGCTTATATAGTGCCTTAAACGTAAACCCCGCCTACGTACAACCCCCGCCTACTACAGTATATGTACCAGCTAATAACTAAGGTTTGACATGACTAAACACCACAGACATCCAATAATTATAAATTAACATGCACATAGACAGAGCAGATGGGGTGCGTGAGAAATAGAACAGAAGGGGGTTGGGGGTTTTGGAAGATGATTTAGAGAAATGAATATTTGTTTTGAAAATAAAATTTATGATTTAGGTTAAAGGATGTTGAAATTATATGTACTTAACTATACGTACGTACGGCCAATGGCTTTGTCAAGGAATATGCTAAGATCAGCCACCTCAAACAATCCAAGGAGGACCGCCCGCTGCTCAGATCGGTTAGGGCTAAACTGAAAGAGACCTGCTCCTGCCAGTCAGACTTATGCCGGCCTTTCACGCCGGATGAGTATTTCCTTGCTGCCAACGAGCTTCCGGTCAAGAAAGCGGCCGGCCCAGATGCCGTCTCGAACGAAATGATAGAAACCTAAGCGAATCTGCTCACACTGTCCTCCTGAACCTGCACAACGATTCCTGGCGTACAGGACAAATCCCCAGTCATTGGAGAAGAGCAAAGATAATTCCTATCCCTAAGACAGGCAAGGCGCTGAACAGAGTGGAATCATACAGACCGGCCAGTCTTACTAGCTGCCTCTCCAAATTACTCGAAAGAATGATCAAAACAGGCTGTCTCATTGGTTAGAAGAAAACTGAATCCTCGACAGCAGACTAGCCGGCTTCCGTTCTTTGCACATGACTGAGGATCACATCATCAGATTGGTTCAAACAGTCGTGGACGGATTTTGCTCCAAGATTCCGATCGGAATTCTCCAGCTGGAGGCTAATTTGATAGCTCTGGCTATGAGAAAGAAGCAGCTGACAGCCAATGCCTTGGAAAGATCCCTTCGCCTGCCACCAGGCAACCTTAGAAGAGACCTGTGTGACACCCCTCCGAACCTCCACAGATCACTCAAATCCCAGCCATCCTGGCGGAAGGTTGCCGCGGAGGCTATGGAGGACTGCGGCCTATCCACCATTCCCAGGGAACCCTGTCGCATTTACGGGCTTGGAAATTTACGGGAATTTGGGTCCAGTCCCACAGTCGAAGGAACAGCACCTTAACAGGCAAGACAGGGTCTTGCTTAGCCAGTTGCGCAGTGGGAAATCCTGGATCCTTGCATCGTACAGACACACCATTGATCCCAACCGATTTCCTTCCCCTGATTGCAGTTTGCCAGCTGGGGGAGCCAGAAACTGTACAACACTTGCTTCTGTCCTGCCCAGTCCTCACCACAGCCAGGCATATAGACCTCGGGCCAAATCCGGAAATGTCCTGCCTTCGCGATAATCCGGAGGCTGTTCTTTGCTTCTTGGGTTATAGTGGGCTCCTTGGGGCCCGCCGAGTATATGATGTGGTATCCTGATCGACTACCCACGACGACGACGACGAAAACAATTAAAAGACACGAAGAGCCGATTAATTGACTTTCAGTCGGACAATGAAAGTTAGCTAGATTAAGTTGAAAACATTGCAGTTAGCTTTGTGATACGTTTTTCGTAAATATATATGTATATATATAGTGTGCTGTATATTGGTTTTAGTGTCGAGTCTGTGCTGTGTGCGGTGAGCCCAACCATGTCTGTGCTGACTGTCCTCAGCGGCCCTGTCTTGTCTGCTCAAATTTTGGTCATTCCAGACGAGAATGTGAGCTAAAAGTGCGAGATGTCGCACTCACCCGATGCTCCGATTGCGGCCGAAATGGTCATACTAAGGAGGTACTGGCATTTTTTTAGGGTTTTGAAAGTGGGGGGGGCGAGCCAAAAGTAAAATATACCGAAATTTTTAGCGAAAAATTAGCATTTTTAAGGTAAAAACGCAAAAAATCGCTGTTTTAAGCTTAAAATGAGCTTATAAGTCCATAAATTAGCTAAAAATTGAGAAAGTTTTTGAAAATTTTACCTCAAAAACCTAATTTTTTGACACTTTTGGGCGATCCCCAAAAAAGTGGGTGGGGGCTTGCCGAAAAGTGGGGGGGGGGGGCTCCGAAAAGTGGAGGGGGGACCGAAAAGTGGGGGGCCCCCCCCCCCCCCCCCCCACTAAAAAAATGCCAGGAGGTATATTTATTTAGATTCATTGTTTGTCTTGATTTTAGAGTAGAAGCAATACGTTACAGCATATTGGTATCTGCCGTTTGATTTTAGATGATGTTAGTTTTCTAAGTTTAGCACACTTTTACACTGTTTCATTATTCATTCATGCTTTTGCCTTAGCCGGAGCAAGCATCTGCTGGGGGGTAAGACTTCGTTAGAAACTTTTCAGCATAATACCTGCTTGCACCTGTGGAAGTAGTTTTTTCTTAGAGCTTGTCGTGCCTTTTTATGTTTAGAACTGCCCAGACTCTTGGAGAGGCTACCTCTTTATTGTGAGTTGGAAAAGTTGTTCATGTTTTTTCTTTCTAACAGTGATAAAGTTTTAGGGCTTAAATTGTGTTTCTATAATTCCTTCTATTGCAAGGTTTACCTTTTGTCTGTAGGCTTGTGCTCGTCTACTAGAGCTATTAGTCTCTTAGCTGACGTTTTGGTGACTTGATGCAGATAAGACTGTAAGGAGACATCGTTCAGGAATTCGGGAGGCGTTTCAAGTTTTTTCTTCGTAATTAAAGAGAAAATTTTGATTGTTGTCCATTTTTAGACTCATCTGGATCAACTGAAGGAGCCCCAGCCGCCAATATCTCCGGATATGCGGAACGATGATAAAGACGCGAACTGTTACAATTGTGGTCGCCAGGGACATTTTGGACATGTACGTATGTATCATCTGCCTATGGCTATGTAGAAACATATATGGGCAAAGCGAGTTGGTCTACATATTTAATTAAATTAGCCTTGCCTACAGTATATAGCAACCAGGAAATTTTTCAGTACTGCTTTGCTGTGAGTTAGGCTGCATTGGAGCATGAGTACATTCTTTTCTTAGTACAACCAAGAGTACATAATGATAAGAGTATGACAGCAGGCACACTCCCTGTTATCAGCAGAAAACCATGCTCTGCACGCTAACGCCCTACCCCCAAGAGTACATAATATAAGAGTATGAAACTCTTACACTAGCATGTACAAATCATGCTAGGTATGCTCGGTTCATTAACTCGGGACCCCCCCCCCGTAACTTCCGGGGGGGGGGTCCCACTTTTGCTTTTACACGCTTTCATATAGCGTGTGTCTGCTCGCTGATTGGCCCACTAGCCTAAGGCTTACTGTAGGTAATTTATTAGTTATTTTTAATTAATTAATTATAACTTTAATTAGGTTAGTACAATCAAAAAACTAATTCGACAACTTTGTAGCATTTTTTCTGCTCTTTCCAATGATATAAAAATTGTTGCACAATACATTCCCGCGAATTTTTGTATTGTGCAACAATTTTTATATCATTGGAAAGAGCAGAAAAAATGCTACAAAGTTGTCGAATTAGTTTTTTGATTGTACTAACCTAATTAAAGTTATAATTAATTAATTAAAAATAATTAATAAATTACCTACAGTAAGCCTTAGGCTAGTGGGCCAATCAGCGAGCAGACACACGCTTATATGAAAGCGTGTAATTAGTGCAAAGTGGGACCCCCCGGAAGTTACGGGGGGGTCCCGAGTTAATGAACCGAGCATACCTAGCATGATTTGTACGTGCTAGTGTAAGAGTTTCATACTCTTTATTATGTACTCTTGCTATCCCCCCCACAAATCAGACCCTAGTGGATTTGACCCCCCCCCCCACAAATTTGACCCCAGTGAAATGACCCCCCCACAAATTGGACCCCAGTGAAATGACCCCCCACAAATTGGACCCCAGTGAAATGACCCCCCCACAAATCAGACCCTAGTGAAATCCACTAAGGTCTGATTTGTGGGGGGGGGTGGCTGACTGGGGTCTGATTTGTGGGGAGGGGGTCACTGGGTACCGATTTGTGGGGGGGGGGTGGTAGGGCGTTAGCGTGCAGAGCATGGTTTTCTGCTGATAACAGGGAGTGTGCCTGCTGTCATACTCTTATCATTATGTACTCTTGGTACAACCAAGATCACGTCTGCTGAATTAAATGCGGTTTCTCCCTTCTCCAAGTTTTGACTGATACAAGAGTGCATAGAGTGAGACAGCTGGGAGGCTCTCTGTTATCAGTACATGTACAGAATTGTGGGAAGGGTCAGCTGTTAGCGGGCACTGGATGTACCTGCAACTAATAACTGATACCTGCGAGTTATAACAATCTTACCGATTATGTACTCTGGCTGATGCTCGCGGAAAACTTTACCTAGTCATTTTCGAGTTCTGACCGTCTGCCGCGATTTGTAGTAGCATCAAGAGTACATGATAATACATAAGAGTATGACAGCTGTCATGTATTATAATCACGACACATCCTCTGCACGCTAACGGCTTCCCTCTCCCACAAATTGGGCCCTTCACTTCAAAGATATTTGTGCGCTATGCTTGTGTTCTAAAGCTCAAAAAGACAACTAGTCAGTTGGTCCAATGTGCGTCTGTTGCGAGCTTTAGAACACAAACATAGTGGACAAATTTCTTTGAAGTGAAGGGTCCAATTTGCGGTGGGCTAAGCCGCTAGCGTGCAGAGGATGTGTCGCGCTTATGTATAATACATAGCATCTTTCAGTCTATTGATAGAAAATTAGAGTTATTATTAGATTGCTCAGTGTTTACATTTAGCGATTCATACTGGATTTCTAAGAATCTTCTGCTGAATTTCTTGTCTCTGTCTTGAAGTCGATGTAAAATTGTAGTGGCGGCAGACAGTCTATTGTTTCCTTTTTCCAGATGTGCCGTGGGCGTCGTATGGACCGGCGCATTCTGCCCTTCAGCCCTTGGGTTCGCAATCTGCCTTCACTCCCTACGTCGACCACGCACTCGTCCAATAAGGACGGCAGCATGAAGAAGAAGAAGAAGAAATCTATGTCGATGTCTGTTCATCAAAGTCCTGCCAAACTTGCACGCTTGGAGGGTCAGCAAAATTGGCTAAATTGGAGAAGCAAGCTAGCTCAGGCTAAATTAGTTTCTGGTATATACCAAAGCCTTCAGCATTGTTTTGTATCTTGTTTACTATTGATAGTTTTCTTCTCATTCATTTGTGTGTTTACAAACATTTGCATTCTTAAATTCTTAGAGGTCAGGGCCGCATTGCAAAAGATTCTCCTAAGTACACTCCTGGGAGGGTACTTATAGAAGCATGTCTAGACGCTGTCTAGGGGGGGCTAGGAGACCTCCGAAACCCGTTTCAAAAGATTTCTCCTAAGTTTAGCAGGTGCTGCTCCCAACTTAGGTGAAACGTTAGGAGTGGTGGATAGCACTCCTAGCTTATGAGAATCTTTTGAAACACAGTTCTCCTAAGTGACCACCTAAGCTGAACTTAGGAGCGCTCCCAAGCTTAGGAAGATCTTTCGCAACGCGGCCCAGAACAATAAAGAGTTAAACAGACATCAGTCCACGGATCCACAGTGGATACATATGTAATGCTAGTAGAAGGCAACCTGACTACTAAGCACTACGGGGTGGGAACTGCGCACAAGGAAACGGCAGAACCTGAGGAGATGTTGTTCCAGTCGACCTGTAGCAACAACCTCGCCTAAACTCTGGAACAACAGTGGCCCTAACTCAGAAATAAATTACACCACAACACCACCAAATTACACTCAACCTAATCTCAGACTGCCAGATTTCTAACTACCTAACTGCCTACCGAACAATAAATGCTATGGCCTAATTCTACAAATAATTGGAGACCTTATTTACTTTTAAACCTAACTAAAATATTTTCACAAGACAATTGAAATTAGTTTCACAATTCCAAACAAAGCTAATCCAAACAAATGACCATACAAATACTCAAAGACAAATACTTGACAACTTACTAATTCACCATTCCAGAAAATACAGAAAAGAAAGGACAACCAATAATTTCCATAAAAGTCCAGAGCACATAAATAAGACAAATAATGGAGGGCTGATTTGGCCGGAACGACCTAAATCGGGGGACTGTTAAATATAGCAGAAGGGGGCCAAGACTGCATATAAGACAAACCAGTATAACTAAACAAAGACCTAGGTAGACTAGTGTCGGAGGGACCCAAGAAAAGTTATCATATAAAAGAAAACGGGGGACAGTGAAAGTATGTATCGCGAGCAATAAAAAGAAACACCACTTGACTCCGTGAAAGAAAACTAAAAGACTGACTACTTTTCATTCTTACATCGGACCACCCCCCTAACTAGCCAATCAGAAGCGAGTATTGAGTTTTTGAGAAAAGCCTGGAAAGTTTTCATTGGATAAAGGTTCCTATCTAGTTTTGCTACTCGGAAGCGCCGCCTAGCGGCTGAACAAGAACACGTTATTAAAAACCAGTTTAGGAACAAATCTCATCATAATAATTTCACACATAAAATTTCTATCGTTTCTAAAAATACACATACTCATAAACACACTATTAACGCATCAGACACACCCACCCATTACACATAGATACCATTGAGAATAGGAAAATGTCAAAATGTGGAAGTCCACGTTTTGATATTTTCCTATTCTCGTTACATTCTTAGAGACTGATTAAACTTGATCGTGTTTTAGTAGTCCGGTTGCATGAATTTGTAACCCTCCACCAGTTTTCTTTGTTTCAGAACGACAGCTACAGTCACTTGATTCGTTCCAGGAGTTTGCTGACGATAATATCGTTCAACCTCGTCGAAAGTCTCGCAAACGAACTCTGTTGCCATCCCCGCGGCCGCCTTGTTCTCCCGCTGATGGCGATTTCGCCTCGGAGCATCCGTCGGATCCGTTTCCCACGACATCCACCTCCTTTGATCCGGAAAATTTGAGTCGTCGAAAGCCGAACAATCGAAACCAGTCATCGTCATCTTTCTCGTCTGTGACCTCGTTGAACAGTGCTGCTCGAAAGAAGGTCAAACGTCAGCTGAAACATCTGCGCGAAGCGGATCGCCTCTGGCAGAACAGTGGCTACTGCTGGCAGCTGAACCAGCTGTTCAATCATGGCTATTTTGAGGCCAACCTGCCGCAGTCCCGGGGACGAATTCGCGTCACCCTGAGCGCCAGGGATGGTACCCTGGATCGGGAAGTACTTCCTTCCAGAAAAACAGCAGCGGCGTCGGTTGTTAAACGAGTAGTTCCTTCGAAAGGAAGCTCTCATAAAAGTCAGCAACAACAACAACAACGACGACGAATTAGAGCTGTGGAATCTGTGGACGAGCTGGAACGATTGTCACAGTCAGCTGGGTTTTCCTGGAACCAGGATGACTTTGCCCCCGCTCATACTTCGGGGTGGAATTAACTTTTTTAGACTAGTCTTGATACTTTGACATATCTTGGAACAAAAAGAAATCATAACAATTATGTGTGATGTATTACTGGAAGGCTGCTGCTAGGTTGAGGGTTTTGTGATATAAAAGCTGGTTACATTTTGTGTTATTAATTTAAGTAGCTTTTGAAAACTTTTTCTAACAGTTACCGTATTATGCCAAACAGTGGTCCATGGGCGTTTTCTTGGAATCGGCAATCGGCTTGTAATCCAAAAAGGTGCCCACCCCCCGAAAAAACGCCCATGGACTATATTTTTGAAACCAGCATATAATTGCTGAGTTGTTAATTTTCGATAAATTCACTTTCAATTAAATTTCGGAATGCAGCAAGCTACTTGTGCTCACACTCACAGTTCTATCCAAAGAACATACCATTGATTCTAATAAGCCTTGAAATAGCTGAATCGCTCACTATTTTCTTCATTCACTTTTTGGTTTTAAAAGCCATGAAAGTGAGCATTGAAAAATCCAAAAAACGCCCACCCCGACCCTCCGAAAAAAACGCCCAGGGGCGTTTTATCGGGTGGGTCACTGTTTGCCATAATACGGTAACCATAAGAGGGTATCATCTATTGATTAATTTTTACTACTGCTGTATTTTAATATATCGGAGTATTATTTTGCCAATTTTGTTGTGTACAGCATTTATGAATAAATGAAAAGGTGCGTTAATAGGATGTATTCAAAGCTAAGTTTTACCGTGTCGAAGTTGGAAGTGGAAGACGTTCTTAACAGTACCCACTTCCACGTTTGTCCATACAGAGGTCGGATCCACATTTTCACGAGTCAAATATTTTGCTCCCTGTCAATGATAGGAAGGTTATATTCTTAATCATACTTTTAGTTTTGCTGGCTGTTTGGGATTGGGAACTATATGTAAATTAGCTTTGCGTAACTTTGACGTAATTAACTTTACCAACCTGACCTGACCAACCTTACCTTAGGTGAGAGATCGGTGCACCTTAAAACGTAGTGAAAATAGAAAAAACCAACAGAAAATTGCTTCTACAAAACAACCAATCGATGAATTTTCTTTACTCTTAGTGTTGTTGGGGTGCTGGACCCCGAGCCCCCACAACGGCCCGGGTGACCTTCCGCATCGGGGCCGTTGTCGCCCCCGGCCACAACCTCATGTAAACTGGACATTTGTAAGCATTTAATTCTATCCACCGAAAATATTTAACCTAAAATTTTAGAAAAAATTTCTAAAATTTGAGATAAATTCAGAAAACCGGGTCAAGACTAGAGTTTTAAGATTATTAATTACACATAATCGAAGTAAGAATTCAGCTGTGCCGGTATCCAGGGGTTTAAGGTTGTTATATGGTGGCTGGCTACTTATTGGATATACCTAATCTTTTTTAAGGTGGTGATTCCCTTTGGTCACATAAAGTTTGCGCCATTATTACTCATTCATTACTCGGAGTTAAGAAGCGATTTTTATATCAAAATGTAGCTTGACATTTTCTCTTTTTAATGCATGCCACCAAACTAATGTTGCTTTTCTCAAATATTTTTAACAAATTTTAGAAGAAGTATAATCTTCCAGAATTTTTGCAGACTCAAGTAAATTTTTTCGCGAGACATCGGTTATATCATTCGATACCTCCATCAAATAGCTGGGGCCGATTTTTTCTTTATTGTGAAATCGCATTTCGCTATAGAGAAATAAGCTGAAATGTGTGCGTAACCTGTATTTTGCCAACTTTTACCATATTTGTCAAGCGATTACTTTAGCTAGAAAGCAGCAATCGGGGCAACTAAACAAGTTACCCCTAAAAGGGGGAAAATTTCGCCCGAAGAGAGCAAATAATAGTTGGATTAATATGTCTTTGTGTACTACATACTTTTAACTATTCACTTGTGAAATACTGAAAGCTGATTTTTTTGAGAACAACTCCCTAATAGAATTTAATAGCACACCACTTGGAAACGTCGGAGAGGTCAGCCCCAAGAAGAAGGAAGTACGGAAAAGGTGGCCCTATCCTATCGACTCATGAGAATCTGCCAGTTGTAGAAACTATATGTTACAGCTTACACTAGGTAGCACTAATAAAATTAAAATTTAACAAAATCCGGATTAGCAGTTCATTTGTCCGTTCTCGTTTGTTTTCTGCTAATGCGCAATTGAGTTTTATTTGGACTAGTTCAAACTGGAGTTATGTGTCAGTGTCGCCGTGTCCTAACCGAACTGAGATGAATAGATTTTGGCTGATCTAAATACTTCATACTAGTTTTCGTGTTGGGTGGCTAGAGCACTTTCTGTCAGTCCTAAGTTAAATTTGATAGATTTTTGTACTTAGCGCTAAACCTGGCAAAACTACATAGCAAAAGAATTTTTATCCTTGACCTTCGTCTCTTCTCCTCTTGTCGCTTTCAGCTTACGGTCAACATAGAGGCAGCATCGAGGGACCACTGACGAGTGAATATAAAATGCTAAGTCAACATAAAAAAGCTAGCGTTGTCATCGTTGTCACTACCGATTGCGGGGAGCGACTGGTCATCTTGATCAACTCTAAAGGGGGTTTACACTATCAAACTTTCGTCTGACTTTGTCAGATGAAAATTTTCCTCCAACAAATGTCAGAGTTCAGACGAAATTCTCGCATGTAAACGACTGGCTGACTCAGCTCTGACAAGAAAATTTTTGTTGGATCAAAATGGAAATTCCGTCTGATATCAGACGAAACTGACCAGTCGTATAGCTTCATTTTAAAGAATGCTGGCGTGAAGTAACAGATTTTGAATTTCATTGGACACTGTGTCATTGTCAGACGCAAACTCCTTACTTGTTTGGTGGACAGTGGACAGATCGGATGAAAAATGTTTGCTCTGATACCTGTTCCATCTGATAAAATCAGATGAAAGTTTGATAGTGTAAACCAGGCTTAAACGTTCTTGGTATGACGAGGCTAAACTCTATTTTTAAATGGGCCAAAACTTTATGACAGTGTAGCTTCGGGGTCATGGGTTTTGTAAGTTAACCTCGTCGCTTCGCTTCTAGCCCCTCAGTTAGCAGGATTGAGACTTTACATAGGCCTCTGTGAGTGCCAGAATCATGTGATGCGACATAACGAACACCGTGACGATAATTGCGCTGTTGCTAAACTAAGCACTTCCTTCAACATCTTTCAAACGACACTGGATCCTATCAGCAGATTTAAGAAATGATACCCTATTATACTGTACCTAATTTGCATAATTTGCATTGAACAAGATTGTTTGTTTTGAATCGTTGTCTAGGAGGGGGGAGCGATGTTGGAATTTTGCTCACCACAAAGAAATATTTAGTCTTGCCCCCTGCACTAAAATTAAGCTTGTGAAAAAATCTACTTTTTATCCAGGGGAAGCAAGAATCATTTCCACAACCTGATTTCTCATAGAACACTGCCATTAACATGTTTGGAACATTGTACCCCCTTTATTAAAAAAACGGAGCAGCTAGAATTACACGCTAAACATAGGCACTACACCTTGGTAGAAGAAACTTTTCAGTGCAGAAGTGGGTCAACCCATTACAAGTATTTCGCCTCCGGCGAAATAAAAATCGTCCCTGGGTATATTTGTGCAGAACACATTTGTTCAGTAGCAGCCCTCCAGCTTGCATGGTGAATGCTCCACAATCTTTGGAAAAGAATTGGTCGTGTTTTTGCAAAAACTACATTTTTAATGATAGCAGCTTACAGGATAGCAGTTGGTAGACGGTCATATTTCGGATAATTTGTCCATGTGAGACCTTCAGATCTCAGACCCTTAGTTTGATTTTACGGCTTGCGTAGTTCAAGAAATGTTGGATTATTTGATTTCTGCAAAAATGACAAGTTTTCGACGCCAAAACAAGAAAATCAGCTACATCTCACGGTAGAGAAAAGCTAGAAACTTGCTTTAAAAAGCAAAAATGTGAAGCGCAATGAGATCTTTCGAATGAACATAGTCATACCTGTATAGCTGCTGCTAAACGTTCAGAAATTGGGAAAACCCACTCTGACCGGAAATCTCGAATTTTTGAATCGGGATTGCGCGGAGGGTGTTAGAACGCTAAAAGAACTTATTTCGGAAAGTTTCATCAAATTTCATCTTGATTTACGCCGCCAAATAACAATATGTGACCAAAGGGAATCACCACCTTAAGGTGCTGGTATCCTTTTGTGCAGTGCTTTTGTGGTGATTTTTCGAAACGCTATAACTTTCGCAATTTTGGGAGTTGCAAAGAGCTTTATACATCGTTTTAAAGCTTATAATTTGTACATTTAGATGAGCTTACGAAACCAGCAAGATTAGCCAAAAATAGTAAAAATTTTCTGACAGGCTGACATCTGACAGGCTGAATATAGACCAAAAATTTTTGAACATGGATTTCTCAAAACTGCGGAATCGGCCAAAATTTTTTCTTGTGCCATGATATGAAGGACATATGCGCCGAGGGACATTTTTTTGGATTTGACTCAACAAGTCTCAGCACTCCAGAAAATGGGAAATATGTGCGATGACACGAAATTTTGCAACTTTGTAGTCAGCTTTCTCGCAACTGGAGAAGTTTTAGCACAAACCGAGAAAAATGTCCCTCCGCAATAGTGCGAATTTTCATTCTTGCAAAAATCACGCGAATCCATTGGGTAGTTTTTGAGAAATCGATGTTCAAAACAAAATAATCGCCGTTTTGCTAAAATGGTTTTTCGGCGAATTCTCCAGCTTAAAGCAACGAAATCCAGCAAATAGGTATTGATAAAATGTGCAATTGGACGATGTATCGATTGAGTATAAATAAGTCAAAATTGTCTGTAAGGTTTGGCTGTAATTTTGAGAAAACTGATTTCTTCGAAAATGGCCATTTTTTGGCCCAAAAAATCGTTTTTGGCTTGTACTGCCTTAACCACTGGAGATAGCTCAAAAGTTGTAAAAGCAAAAATGTTCATTTTGGTGCACTCTTTCCAGCCATAACAATCAATCCGGTGTATCGACAACGTACTAAGAGAATAGTGGCAAAAACCAAAACTTTCTTATCTTTACACCTAAAAATCCGGGACTGGTCCGAGAATGTTAAAGAGCACGAAAATAATGTATTTGGAAGCTTTCATCCACTTTCATAAAGAATTGAAGTCTGTAGGGTCGAATTTACACAAAGCGATACCAGCACCTTAAGTTACATCTATGAGAATATGAGAAAAGTGAAGAAGCTTTTTATATGTGAACAGTTGTTGCAAAGCAATTGGAATGAAAACATTCACTTAATTAGGTTATAATAGCAAGAGTACATAATACATAAGAGTATGACAGCAGGCATACTCTATGTATTATAAGCTCGCTACATCCGATGCGCGCTATCGGCTGACCCCCCTCCATAAATCAAACCCCCCTCACCCCGCCCCTATACATGTACGGGGTCCAAACGGGGGATCGGGCTCGTGCTTGTATATTTTGTACACAGATGTGTAAATCATACAAGCTTTTACCCCATACACAAATTGGGGCCCCGTCAAGTTTAACATGTAAGTATACTAACATAGACCCCGACCCCCCCGTTTGGACCCCGTACATGTATAGGGGCGGGGTCAAGGGGGGTCTGATTTATGGGGGGGGTGTTCAGCCGATAGCGTGCAGAGGATGTAGCGTGCTCATAATAGGGTTTGAGGCCGGCCGGCCTAAGCCGGCCGGCGGCCGGCCGCCGGCCGACGACTTTTGCTCGCCGCACGCCCGCCGGCTACCGGCCGGCCGGCCGCCCGGCGCCCGGTGCGCCCGCCCGGCTACCGGCCCACCGGCCGGCCGGCCGGCCGCCGGCTGGGATACCAAGCTCCACTCAGAAATTTACAAAATAGAGAAACTAACCGTACAATGAACTCCAAATCTTGTTATCTAGTTATCTAGCTAATTTTCTATGCTATGCTGTGCTATTTTTCTAAGATAACATTCGAAAATAAATATCTTACAAGTTATAATACTGCACTGCAAATTGCTTTAGGCCGGTAGCCGGCCGGCCGGCCGGCGACCGGCCGGCCTACGGGCTCCCCGGCCGCCCGCCGGCCGGCTCACCGGCCGGCCGGCCGCTGGGTTCGGCCGGGCCGGCCGGCGATCGGCCGGCCGGCAGCCGGCCGGCGGCCGGCCGGTGAAACCCCGGCCGGCCTCAAACTCTAGCTCATAATACATAGCGTATGACGCTTGTCATACTCTTATGTATTATGTACTCTTGGTTATAGTATTAAGTAGCCCCATGGTATTGATGTAAGGGTGTATCGTTCGCTGTTTGTTGTGATTGTAATTGCTAATTTGAAACGTAACCAGCACCAGCATCCAAAACCTTGGTAGACTGAAACTAAATTAAAATTGGTTTTGTTCATTCCCTGCTATTTGATCATGTAAATTAGACCGTTATGTCAAAATCAAGTACGTGGACAAACTTAACACAAGAGAGATTTAGCTTGGAAGTGAAGAGTTTCAGAAAAAGCAAGACAGCATCTGTGAAAAATAATGGAATCAGAATTGTAACATAGGTGTAAGAGTGGAGTAGAAGTGACCGCTTGGATTTGTATATGGATAATGTGTGGAATTTTGAATAACAATGTAATATTTACCAAACACAGATAATCAGCTGACCAGTATCCACTTGTTGTTATTTATTGTTTGTAAAACATGGACAACATGAAAATGGCTGTAAAATAAGTTGAAATTAGCTGTAAAACAAGTTGAAATAAATTGCATAACAGTTAGAAACGTTTTTTGCCGCCCCGGGCCGGCCCACGTGGCGGGCCGCGGGCTGCGGGCCGGGCTCGGGTCGGGCCGGCCCGGCCCGTAGGACCATATCGGCCCGCGGCCGGCCCGCAAAATTTTCTTATTTTCCAACACTAGTGTGAAAGGTTGAAATCAGGATCTGAAAGATGAGAAGAAAAGTGTCCAGGGCGGGGATCGAACCGCCGAGCTTTGGTTTAAGAAGTAGAACGCTCTACCACTGCGCCACATCCCCGGACGTTGAGACTAGTTTGTTACGTTGATTTCAACCTTTCTGGGTTGCTGATATTTAACATACTCCCCTTGCTAATCAGTGTTGGCATCTGGGATGGGATCCCATGGGATCCCATGGGATCCCATGGGATGGGATGGGATGGGATTGAAAACTCATCCCATGTGGGATCAGTGGGATTTTGTGGGATTGTTTTGCCTTACAATGCCTTCAAACACCGTTTCCAAATTTTGAAAAAGTGCAATATTTTGATAAGTTTAGTATAAAAATGTTTGTTCAATTTCATGATTGGCGTTTCGATGACTACCAGCAAAGCAAAGCATGGAGCTCTTTAAGGTGCTGGTATCGCTTTGTGTAAATTGTACCTTACAGGCTCCAATTTTTATGATGAACGTTGATGAAACTTTCCAAACATGGTGCTCTTTTTAACATTCTGGGACCAGTCCCGAATTTTCAGGTGAAAAAATAAAAAATCTTTGGTTTTTGCCACTATTCTCTTAGTTTGTTATCGATACACTTGATTGGTTGATATAAATGGAAAAGGGTCACCGAAATGAACATTTTTGCTTTTACGACCTTTGAGCTATGTTAAGCTAGCAGTTAAGTGGTGGGGGTCAATCATGAAAAATTTTTAGATCACGAATTTTGTTCATTTTCGCACATAAACTAACCACATATGTCGTGCATATCAAGTCCAAATTTTTCTACCCTTGACCTTCGTCTCTCCGTCTCTTGTCCGCATACGGTCAACGGAGAGGCAGCATTGAGGGGCCTCCGACGAGTGCCTAAATATGCTAAGTCACCAGCAAAAAAGTCCAAATTTTGAGTTATTTCGTTCAGTTCTCCGCAATTTCGAGCCATCAATTGTGTGCAATTCGAATATGAGCGAGTAACGAGAGTTTTGTAGACAATTGAAGCAAATTTTCGCAAGTCAGTCAACTTCAAGTTTTTATAAAATAAATATGTTGAAATGCAAAAATATGCAATTTTACAATACAGCCTTGTCGTAAAATGCCTCTCTGAAATAATCAACAATTTTCACAATTTCACAAAAAATTTAACTTCTGCGCCAAAAAATCTCTACACTGGCAAAGGATTCTAAGCAACATTGGGTAATTTTTAGTTAGGACCTCTACTTTTTTTATAATCTGCAGCTAAACCAAACTTAATGACATTTTTGGTCACCAAAAGAGACCGAATTCAGCGACTTTCGGCAGTTCGCTAACTTCACAAATTAATTAAAATTTTTTGAAGACCTAATTCAAAATTCTAATTCCGCAGTGACACAGTATCTGTTTAGAGTTTTTGTTACAAATGTTACCCGGTATCTTAAACCAGTTTCGAATTTTTCGGCGCAGAATTATAATCGACGCTGTTTGGATTTCCTATTTCGACACAGCAGACACAGCAGCAGCTTTGAGGTGAATTTTTCTCTTAGTGCCACACCCCAGTTGGTTTCGCAGTGAGGGGTACTGCCATATCAAATTTTGCACTGGGTGAACGGTATGGCACTGAATAATTGCATATCGCCTATAATTGCATATAAAATTGAATTTTCTCTACAACCGAAGGAGATGAGACTCAAATTTTATATTATATTATTTATTTTTTTAATTTTACACAACCTTTGAGCTATCTTTTGTGTGGTCACATTAGTATAACACTGTAAAAAAAATTTCCTAGCTGTTATCTATTTTTCGATGATCACTGTTGTCATTCAAGAAAAATAGATAAAAGTTATCAGATATTAAAGATATCAGTTAGCTATTATTTCGGGATTGATTGAAAATCTAGAAAATTAGATAACAGTTATCTAATATTGCTGGCTAATATCAATCTTTTTAATTTGGGCATTAGTACTTCAACGGCAATTGCTAACCTGTACTCATTAAACATTGTTGATAGTGGCAAAATTTTTTAATCTTAAAGTAAGTTAAATAGTTTAGATAGTTACCAATTTTAGTAATTTTCGGTGTCTTATGATGATAGCGGCAATAAGCAACATGGGCAGAGGAGACGCTCCTTAGTTGTAGCTATGAAACTGCGCTCAAATTGCGTCTACACTAGAGACCTGCACGGGCCGAATTTTTGCGGCCCGGCCCGGCCCGGCCCGTGAAAAATTTTTGCCGGCCCGCCCGGCCCGGCCCGTGAAAGTTTTCGGCCCGCTCGGCCCGGCCCGTCAAATTTTTCGGCCCGCCCGGCCCGGCCCGTAAAATTTTTCATTTTTTCAGAAAGTGCAAAATTTCAAAAAATTCCAAAATTTTTTGAAATTCCGTTTGAAGTTTTTGTATTGTAGTCGCAAAAATAATCAATGAATTGAGAGATTTGACATTAATTTTGAGCACTAACTTTTGCAATTAACAGTTAAAATTGATTCTTCTTATTTTAACAGTTTGAAGTGCTTGTTCCGAATGTTTTGAACCACAGGGTTGTGCTGGGCAACATTTTACATAATAATTTTTTGACTAGGCCTCAAGAAATTAGCATAAGCATACTGATTATACAGATAACGTTAAAATTTGAAGGATATCCAGCATTTATTTAACAATTTAAACGACTTTTTAACTTAAACAGAATACACAGTAACACTTATGATATGAAAATACTGAAACTATATATTTCCTGAAAAGTAAGAAACATAACCAAGAAGCACAAAATTCTTTCAAGCTAAACATTTGAGTTATTTTCTTCAGTAAAATCTGGCAAAAATAATAGAAGCAGACCGAAAACTCGGCCCGAGGCCCGGCCCGGTCCGTGAGCTTCGGCCCGTGGCCCGGCCCGGCCCGTGAATTTTGCGCGGGCCGTAATTGGCCGCGGGCCGTAATGCAGGCCTCTAGTCTACACTCAACTTAACCTGATAGTAGAGGGGGCAAAGTTGTATCCGGGTCTATAATTTCAGACACAGCCTGGACCCAGAACTGGACGGCTTTCCCCAGACCTCCAGGCTCGAATTCCGGGAAATACTTTAATCAACCTGCACTGGGTTTTGGTCTAAATTGCACTATTATTCTCCGTGTTTGGTGATACGACAGCAAAAGCATCAGGAACAAAGCGATACTTGGAACAAAGCGATACTTTGCTTAACTTAATGACCATTTTTGTTTTCCAATATTTTCTTTGAACGTTGTCAATAGAACTAAAGATGAGAGCCAACTATGGGATGGCAGAAGTTTAAAGTTCAATGCTGGAAAAGCTATGTAGTTCGCATATTGCCTCTTAATAATACTGGTTTGATGCAAAGAATGAAAGAATTCCACAATGTAGCGTCCCACAGAGCCATTTCAAGTTGATGATGTCGGGTCAAAACTCAACATACCATGCATGGAAACTTTGTTTCGTCCTGACCGCCGTGTATGATTAAACAAATGATTAAACTTTCGAAATTTTGTCACAATTTTAAATTTAGCATCTATTTTAGCCCGCCTCAAGGCATAGTGTTGTTTTAGTAACCGATGTTAGTTTCAGTTTCAGTTTCAAGTCTCTTCCCAAAATAGTTTCAGTTTCAGTTTTAGCTTTAGTCGGAGTTTCAGTATCAGTTTCAATTCATTCGAAAAACTGCAGATTCCAGCCTTGAGACATAATTAATTCATGAATTTATGATCATAATATACTTCGCTGCAGGCAGAGTATTAACAAAAAAACCGCTTTAAACCTTCAAATTTTCATGTCTTGAAAGAAGACTGAAACTAGTTTCAGTCCGAGTTCCGGGTCTTTACCCAATCTAGTTTCAGTTTCAGTCGGCCGCCTACAATAGTTTCAGTTTCAGTTTCAGGTCTCCCCACGAAATAGTTTCAGTTTAAGTTTCAGTTTCTGAAACTAAACTGAAACTAAAACTGAAACCTGTACAACCTGAAGCCTAGTTTCAGTTTCAGTTTCAGTGCCTGAAACATCACTACCTCAAGGTCAAAAGCTATGGTAGGAAAGAGGGGGCAAGGTCTGCCACTTTTATTTTTTGACTATTTATTTATTTTTTTGGCCAAGGAGACGCCGATTTTTGCCAGAATTTCAAATTTAGACCTGTCATTGATGGAGAAAGAAGCAACACTTAGCATAATACATTTAGATTTAGAACTAGTACAGTGGCAACATGGCAAGCAACATTGATGCGAGGCAAACAGTAACACCTGTGATCAAAACATTTTGGTCCTGTTAAATATCAGTGTTTTGCGTGAACTCCGAAAGGTTGAAAATCAGCGCAATAAAATAATCTCAACGACGAGGGTGTGGCTCAGTGGTACAGCGTTCTGATCAAGAACCAAAGCTGGGTGGTTCGATGCCCGCCCTGGAGACTTTTCTTCACATTTTCAATCCTGATTTCAAACTTTCATTGTCCCATCTCTCGTTTGAACTCGAAACCGCTTAAAGTATATATATTTCATTTTGAAGCTCAAAACAGATCCAAAACTTGTCCACGAACTTTCTTCAAAATACAATTTGCAAGTTTTGTATGCATCAGGTCTGTGAAACAATCCCGAAAAGCCGAATATTAACAATTTGCAGCATTTTTCGAACTTTACTAACATGCACAATAGCTGCATCATTCGATAGCTTTTTCAATTTTAAGAAACGACTCTTCTCACCACAAACTCCCATTTGATTGTTATTTGTTTGTCATAGTTTAAAGTTACCGTTTTGGCCCGTTTTCAACAGAAAGTGAAAATTTTGAATAGCTACAACCTTTTTATTCCAGGCCGAAATCATCTGAAATTTTAATAGATTGTGTAAAATTCTAAGGGCTATCACTGGGCGCGCTTTGACCTCAATGCTGTAGGTAGAATTTTTGACCCTGGCAGCCCAACCCACTTAAATATTAAAATGTATATATGCACATGTAGAATAACTGGTTGACAGAACTGATTTTTCCATGATTTGATTTCATAAAACGATTCAGCTCATTATGAGCTTCAAAATGATGTATAGATCTCTGCAAAACTCGCAAAATTGAGCAAGTTATGAACATTTCAATCTGGGTATCCAGACGCTGTCACAGTCAGCTGCACGTTTGACCCCATAAATTTTGCTGCATCAGCGAAGCAGGTTTCATCCAGCTCAACCACTTCGTGCAGTAACGTGTGTTACGCAAGTACTCGATACGCTGATACCGCATCGAGCACTATATAAAGGAGAGAAACAAACATGTTTTTTAAGTTTCATGTCAATATTTTCTGACATATTTGCTCCTACTGCTTCTGTTTACAGAGCAGTGGAAGCAATCTTTTTTGGCCATTACGTACCTTTGGGGGTACCGATGGCAGGGTCTAAACCCAATAAGAAGGGTTGAAATCCCTTGTTATTGGAAGCCGTCCAATTCAAATGGCCGGACATATAGCAACATTTTGATTGCTAATATCCAAAGCGTTGGATTGGATGGCTGACAGTAAATATTGTGGATATTTTAGCATCCAACAGGATATTCTTGGCCAAACATCTAAATGAAAATTAAAGATCGAAGCTCAGTATCCGGTTCCTATCGTCTGTGATGTGCCTCTATGCGGCACAGTATTAGGGAGCATGTTCGCTTTGTTTTCCGCAATTATTCTAAATTGAACAAAAAGCTAACAAATACCAGTCATCCTTTAATTTTAGGTGACGACCCTCTATTTTTGACGGATAACAGTTAAGGAATTTATGGTAAAGGCTATTAAAGTTAAATTGGTAACAAGTCTCCAATTTTAACTGTTTGCTGCCATCCCAAATTATTAGATAACAGTTATCTAATTTGTTGGGATGTCACAAATTCCCTATCTAAGAAAAATAGATAACTGTTATGCAATTTTTTTTACAGTGAAGCCAAAAACTAATTTGGGGGTCAAAAAACGGCCATGTTGAGGAAATCAGTTTTGTCAAAATTACTGCCAATACCTTACGGAGAATTTTGAATTATTTATGTACGTATGAAAGTCATGTGCATTGGTACACGAATTCCGACAAAGCTTGATGAGACTGTGGCTCAGTTGGCAGAGAATTTGCGGCGATACTAAGGCAGACGCACACCTGTTCGTAACTTTCGCAAAACTTAAGCGATTTATTTCAAATGTGGTATGAATGCATTTGAACACATTTCTGATCGATCTGCAGCAAAATTTTAAAATTTTAAAAAATTTAAATTTTTAAGTTTTCTAAGGGGGCACCAAGGGGAACCAAAAACTTTTTTGTCTCCGATTTCGCTGAAAAGTTGCATATAGGGGTTTTCCGGGTCGCTGAACACGAATCTGAAAACCGTTTTTCGATCCAGCTTTTCGTTGGCTCAGTATAAGCTAAAGTTGTAAGCTTAACATGCAAGCTTACATCTAGCTAACGAAACGCTGTATCGAAAAACGGTTTTCAGATTTGCGTTCAGCGGCCCGGAAAACCCCTATATGCAACTTTTCAGCGAAATCGGAGACAAAACATTTTTAGGTTCCCCTTGGACCCCCTTAGAAAACTTAAAAATTTAATTTTTTTTAAATTTTAAAATTTTGCTGCAGATCGATCAGAAATGTGTTCAAATGTATTCATACCAAATTTGAACTAAATCGGTTAAGTTTTGCGAAAGTTACGCTCAGGTGTGCGTCTGCCTTTATATCGCCGAATTTGCCTAGTGCGCAAAAAGTCGTGGCCGTGGGTTCTAGTTCCACAGGAGGTCCGAATTTTTCGGACCTTCAGTCTCGGTGGTAATATGACTTTCTTCGTCTTTTTCATTTATTTATACTCAATTGATTTAGTTCTATCGATTTACTTTCTATTCAATTTATAAAATCCAATTGCACATTTTATTAATGCCTATTTCTGGAGTTCGTTGCTTTAAGCTAGAGATTTGGCCGACAAAAGTATTTGGCAAAACTGCGATTGTGTTATTTTAAACATCAATTTCTCAAAAACTAGCCCATGGATTCGCGTAAGCTTTGGAAAAAGGAAAAAAGGAGAAAAAAGGAAAAAACACCTGTTGAGCCAAATCCATAAAATTTCCCTCGACCCACATGCCTTTCATATCATGACACAAAAGTTTGCCCAATTCTATAGTTTTGAGAAATCGATACTCAAAGTTTGATGGTCTATATTTAGTTAATATGCCAAACGTTTTGCTATTTTTTTGCAAATTTTAGTTTATTCGTATTTACTGATTATAAACTTTAAAACGGTTTAAATTTTCCAACTCGCAAAATTGCGAAAGTTTATTGCGTTTCAAAATTGCCCTCACAAAAGGATACCACCACCTTAAGTAAAGCCTTATGCCAATATTAAAATTTCAATGCTACAGCGATTGTAAGGCCAAATACTGTAAGTGGGATTATATGGGATTAGAAAAAGCAAGTTCGGACAAATGGGATGGGATGGGACGGCGAATTTGAAAATCTAGTGGGATGGGATGGGATCAGAGAATTCGTCCCATTTGCCAACTCTGTTGCTAATTGAAATTCGGCCTCGAATTTCCAGGAATTGCAGGTCGGGTCCTCAATCAAGCACCGTTGTGGTCTAAGGGCGGCTCCCCGGCTGCCTCCTAACCCGAGGCCATATCATACTTCATTCTTCTTCAAAGCCGGGAGCCTTTCAATCAAATCACACAAGAACCATATAACCATATATATTAACCCTTAGCACCACGAGGACCACCATAAACCAAACCAACTACAGGACCTGCAATTCCACCATTCCCAGGCATCTTAAACTATTTCATCTCCTCAGAGCGGTAAGGACACGGCACAGTCGCCAAATGTGAAAAGAAAGTTATTGTCTGTACTGGTGCTTCATGACTAGTAAACGAGACTTGATTAACTGGTTGCAGGTTCACAATCGGTAGTGTATGCCTACCGCTCCTCCTCGTGCCTCACTAATAAAACCCTAATTTAAATAGCAGAACTAACACGATACTTTAATCTCAAATTTACATCAAATTGTAAAACATTATTGTCGACAAAAACATATAGAAATTATCCAAAACAGATATCTAAACCAACTTGACAAAGGTACAGAATAGTACTTAAGTCTCAGCTGCCAATACTAAGGACAAAGACCCGAACCCAACCAACTGTATGATAGCACTTGACCTAGACACACTAAACACCCCAATTTATCCTCAAGTGATTCCATTTTGGAAAACTACTGACGTAGCTAAAGTTTGAATTTAGCATCATCATTCACGAAATAATTTACAAAATTAATACTGTTTCTAACGAATATTTCACAAATTACCCCCTCTTTGGCCCGCGCGCCCTCGCCGCGGTACGCGTATTAGTA
>JASAND010030033.1:0-12179 GCA_030248195.1 Trissonchulus latispiculum | reverse complement strand
CGCCCAAAATGCCGGAAAACGCAGTTTTAGGCCGTTTGACCAGTGGTCAATAGGCCCAATAGCCTGTAGTGACCAGAGGTCACTTCCGTCGGTTTCGGCGATATGCCCATTGAAACGAGCGTAGTCGATTTACTATACATGCCCCCGCCCAAAACGCCAAAAAACGCAGTTTTAGGCCGTTGGACCACTGGACAATAGGGCCCATAGGCTGTAGTGACCAGTGGTCACTTCCGTCGGTTTCGGCGATATGCCCATTGAAACGAGCGTAGTCGATTTACTAAATATACCCCCCGACCAAAACGCCGAAAAACGCCGTTTTAGGCCGTTTGACCAGTGGTCAATAGGCCCCATAGGCTGTAGTGACCAGTGGTCACTTCCGTCGGTTTCGGCGATATGCTCATGAAAACGAGCGTAGTCGATTTACTCTATACTGCCCCCGGCCAAAACGCCGAAAAACGCTGTTTAGAGTGAGTTTTTCCGAACTTTGACCCTGGACGAGGAACCACGGGAGCCATGCTGACCAGTGGTCACTTCGGGCGGTATCGGCAGTATGCTCATCGTTTTCAGCGACCCCGATTTACTATATATGGGGACCACCCAGAGGCCGAAAAACGCCATTTTTAGTTACTTTTAGGTCATTTCTAGCAAAAGTGGGACTTTTACTTTTCGCCAAAACAGGCCAAAAAAGCAAAGTTTGGGCCCACCTCCTGAAAGCCTAGGAGCAAAATTCGAAAAAATCCCCCTCGTTACTTTATGCACCCCTACTGGTAATTTTCAACAAAAGATACTAGACCTCTCCAGCTTCTACCCAGTTCTAGAAAAGTGTGACCAAAATTTGCGAAAAATAGCGAAAGTCCGACTTTGGGACCTTGGCACAGAGCCAAAATTGGCCAGGTGCCAAAATGACCAAAAAAGGTAGCATGGGGGATCCTGTCTACCAACATATAATAGTAGTATGGTGCCAAAATGCCCACATCGTTCCAACACTTAGCCGTAAAATGCATTTCCAATAAGCGTTATTCACCGAGAAAAAAAACAAACGCACGGTAACTATCGCTTAGTGCAAAAATTCGAAGTTTCGAATTCGAACCAAAAGTATGGTGGTACTTGTAGTACTACTGGAGTTGTTTACGATGGTAACCTTTACCACCCCCGGACCTCTAATTAGCTGGCACCAGGCCAACACGGTCTCCAGGGGGCCGCGCAGACGCCTTTCCCTAGATCATGTAGGGGCGCTATCGCGCTACATAATACGAAGGACCTGTAGTTTACTCTACAGTAGCGTCTGCTGAAGATTCCTGTAATCAATTCTGGAACCCTTGTAAGCGCTTGTGTAAGTGGACTATCCGGTGGGACTATTAAATATCTTGACAACTGCATCTATGCATGCAGAAACATGAAAAACGCAACTTTTAGCACATTGGTAGATTTTGGGGTGGTCGGAAAAAAAGGGAAAAATGGAAAAAAAACCGGAAAAAAGGTTTTTTCCGGCAATCTTTTTTTCCGGAAAAAACCAACCCTAGTGACCGGGCAGCTTGCCAAATATATACCGGCACTTGATCGGACCCCAACTTCCAAAAATTTCAAAGTCCCAAAAACCGCAGGGAAGCAGCGGGAGCTACAATAGTATATACACCCTCTAGCACCGGCGTATCCAGGATTTTGAAAAGGGGTGGGTCCAAAAATTATTTATCCTCCTACCCCCAGGACCACCCACCTGAACTGTTTTTATTCAGTTCAGTTCAACAATAGACTGAGGGCCTCTAGGTTAAGTTTTGGACGCTCTTCACAAGGCTATTAAAAGCCGGTAAGCCCACACTGGGAGTGGGTTCTTTTCCCGCATTTTTCCGATGAAAATATATACATATATACGTAGTTCAGAGCCGACACAGTGCACAGTTTCCCATTGAATTTTCATAAAGTAATCATACACACAACTGGCATTTTTTGGGTTTTGAAAGTGGGGGGGCTTCCGACAACAATAAGGGGAGCACTGTTTTTTGTTTTTTATTGTGTTTTCTCACTTTTTTTTAGAAAAACAGAAAATTTTAAAAAACACTAAAAAGCACACTCAAATTTTCACCTGGAGCAAATTTTTTTGATTTTAAGCAAATTTTTAAGTTTTTCCAAAAATTTTTGCACCTTCGCGTAACTATCAGCTATATATATTCCTGTTTTTTTTTACTTCTGTTTGCTTTCGTCTGGGCATTAGTTTTAGTGTAGCCTTCATTATTCTAAGCAACGCCTCTTTTTCTTCTTCCTTCTCCTTTTCTTTCTTCTCTTCCTCTTTTCCCTTTCTTTCCCCTTTGACTCTACAGAGTTCCGTTTCAGCACTAATTTCGGAGAAATTTTGGCTTGCCCCCCTCCGAAATTTTTTTCTGGCTACGCTAGTGCTGGCACTGTAGGGTATACTTCTAGACTTGCTCTTTCTAACGGGCTATACTAGGCAGCTGCAACTGCTATGGTTGGGGAGTAGGCGACCATGTTTTTCCCCCTCTTTTCCGGCATGTTTCCCCCCCCCCTGACTATATACGTATATATATACTGTCGAAAAGTTTTGAAGAATTTCAGACCAAAAGGTTCCATTTTCAAAAAATTCTCAACGTCTGGTGGGCTGCTCCGCCCCCCAGACTCGCCATTGTAGCGCAAAAAGACGTCTTCAACTTCAACACAAATGTTTTACGTTCGTAACCTTGAAATATATATCGTTCAGTAGCGTACGTATATACAAAAAATTTCAGGGGGGGCGGTTTTGACCGAGGACTTTTGAGGGGGGGGGGGGTAAAATTTTCTATTTTTGCGTAACGATTACATGCACACTGTGTATTATATCTATACTGCAAGTTGTCTTATTAATTCAAAAGTCTTCTGTGGTTCATGTTTCGACTTGTTACAACTGAAAGCGAAACCCTAAGTCCCAAATGGGGGGTCTGGGGGGCCAGAAGTGGAAAAATTTTTAAATTTCGCAATTAAACGCTATTGAAACATTTAATTCTTTATAAACGATTTATCAATTGACTAACAACATTTTGTACTTTTATTTGCTATTCTCTACGTTTACTGTCTGGCCCAAAAACTGAAACCATTAGGATGCTCCCATTACGTATCAACTGCGTATTCTGATGATATCAACCAATTATTCGAAGGCTGATGATGTTGGGAATAACGCAGATAAAGCAAAACTGTAGAGCAACCTATATATATATATATACAATCCAAACATTTGTTAGCATGATTAATGAAAAATAATAATTTTGAGCATCTAAATAGCCAAACTTCGCGCCGGCGGCGCGAAAATGTTTTAATGGTGTAGCAATGTTGAGCTAATTTGAAGCATTAATGTATGATTTGTGTACGTTTCTAATAAAGTTAAACGCCCGCGCTCTGCGCGGGCGTAAAATTTTTCTTTCCCCCAATTTTTCAGGGGGGCTAAGCCATTATTTCGGGGAGGGCGGCCGCCCCCCCGCCCCCCCCGTATCTACGCTAGTGATATCGTTTATATAGACTAAGCAAGCAATATGTTTTGTATTTCTTCTGTAACAAGCGAAAAATGCTAAATATAGTTATATATAAACAAGAACAAAAAGTGCTCCTTCGTCGCATGTAAAATACATATGAGTCTTCGTAGGCAGGTTGTACATAAGCAAAAACTAGCCTGTAAAATACATATGAGTTCCGTAGGGAGGTTGTAAATTAAGGAAAACAAGTTGCAACCGCTTAACATATGAGCCTGTCCTGCAACGAGGCTCTATTGGCGTATGTCATAATACGAATAATTTGCAGATATACATATTTTACTTTTATATAAATACATACTGCATAAAGCTTTTCATTACAAATTATCCTTCACATAGCTTGTTGATCAGTCATAATAGTGTGCATATGCTCAATACGGTACGCCATGAGGCGCTCTGACTCACAGCCAAGTGGGAACGCATTCTGCGTGTGCATATATGTGAAAGTGTTTCGAGAATGCATTAGGTGTACCGTGTACCACAGCGTATCGCGAAGGATGCATGTACAGTTCAGCTTGAGCAGTCGTAGTTCACTTCAGTCCATTTATTCTGGGCCACAATGTCTATTCATTTTTCCGTAATGTGGATGAAGCTGAGGTTCTTTAATGAGGCTTTAGTGTGGAATGCACTGTGACGCCAATATGAGCCTCGTTGTAGGACAGGCTCATATGTTAAGCGGTTGCAACTTGTTTTCCTTAATTTACAACCTCCCTACGGAACTCATATGTATTTTACAGGCTAGTTTTTGCTTATGTACAACCTGCCTACGAAGACTCATATGTATTTTACATGCGACGAAGGAGCACTTTTTGTTCTTGTTTTCTATTATTTTATATATGTATGCTCCTGAAACTATGTATATATATATATAGTATATACGTATAGATATCTTTCAACAGTAGCAAGCAAGCCAACCACAGCACTTCACAACCAGTTTGAGCATGCAGTTCTATGACAAATGTTGCTCAGCTCGCTCATGGCTATCATTTGTTACCAAATTTGACCATTTTTGTTTGAAAAATTTCATTTTTGACCGAAAATCGCCTAAGTCCCCACCCCACCCCACCACAGCACTCCACAGCCACTTTGAGCATGCAGTTCTATGACAAAAGTTGCTCAGCTCGCTGAGGGCTTTCATTTGATACCAAATTTGACCACTTTTGAAAAATTTCATTTTTGACCGAAAATCGCCTAAGTCCCCACCACAGCACTCCACAGCCACTTTGAGCATGCAGTTCTATGACAAAAGTTGCTCAGCTCGCTGAGGGCTTTCATTTGATACCAAATTTGACCACTTTTGAAAAATTTCATTTTTGACCGAAAATCGCCTAAGTCCCCACCCCACCCCACCACAGCACTCTATAGCCACTTTGAGCATGCAGTTCTATGACAAAAGTTGCTCAGCTCGCTTAGGGCTTTCATTTGGTATCAAATTTGACCACTTTTGAAAAATTTAATTTTTGACCCAAAATCGCCTAAGTCCCCACCACACCCCACTCCTCCAGAGCCACTTTGAGCATGCAGTTCTATGACAAAAGTTGCTCAGCTCGCTGAGGGCTTTCATTTGATACCAAATTTGACCACTTTTGAAAAATTTCATTTTTGACCGAAAATCGCCTAAGTCCCCACCCCACCCCACCACAGCACTCTATAGCCACTTTGAACATGCAGTTCTATGACAAAAGCTGCTCAGCTCGCTTAGGGCTTTCATTTGGTATCAAATTTGACCACTTTTGAAAAATTTCATTTTTGACCGAAAATCGCCTAAGTCCCCACCACAGCACTCCACAGCCACTTTGAGCATGCAGTTCTATGACAAAAGTTGCTCAGCTCGCTGAGGGCTTTCATTTGATACCAAATTTGACCACTTTTGAAAAATTTCATTTTTGACCGAAAATCGCCTAAGTCCCCACCCCACCCCACCACTCCACAGCCACTTTGAGCATGCAGTTCTATCACAAAAGTTGCTCAGCTCGCTGAGGGCTTTCATTTAATATCAAATTTGACCACTTTTGCAAAATTTCATTTTTGACCGAAAATCGCCTAAGTCCCCACCCCACCCCACCACAGCACTCCACAGCCACTTTGAGCATGCAGTTCTATGACAAAAGTTGCTCAGCTCGCTGAGGGCTTTCATTTGATACCAAATTTGACCACTTTTGAAAAATTTCTTTTTTGACCGAAAATCGCCTAAGTCCCCACCCCACCCAAGCACTCTACAGCCACTTTGAGCATGGTTCTATGACAAAAGTTGCTCAGCTCGCTGAGGGCTTTCATTTGATACCAAATTTGACCACTTTTGAACAATTTCATTTTTGACCACATGACCTCACACAGACCTCACCCACCAGATGGCAAAAGTGGAACCAGCACAGCAAGACGGGTGGGTCCGACGGCAAAACGGATGCCAGGAATGAGCTGGGCGCACCAGAAAACCCCTATAGACAATGTTTTGAGAGGCTATGTACAGCCCTATATGGTGTTCCCGGAAGTCGGTACCGACCGGACCCTCCAGAGGCAAAGTGGAACCAGCACAGCAAGATGGGTGGGTCAGACGGCAAAACGGACACCGGGAATGAGCTGGGTGCACCAGAAAACCCCTATAGACAAAGTTTGGAGAGGCAAACTAAAGCCTACTATGGACCTCCAGGAAGCGGTTACCGAACTTACCCCCTCAGACGGTCAAGTGGAACCAGCCCAGCAACTTGGGCTACTCGGGCAGCAAAACTGATAGCGGGAATCGATTCTCCGTCCCAAAAAACCTTTGTATGCAAAATTTGAGCCACCCATGTAGCAAAATAAGCGAAAAAATTAAGTTCAAAGTTCGACCCAAAATTCACCAACTTTGGCCGGCCAGTACCGAAAAATTACGCACAGAGACGGAAAATCATATAGCATTTGAACGACCCCGATATGTGTACTGTTTAACCATATAGTCAGTATTACCCCATATATAGCCCAGTCTGACTTATTAAGGCGCCTTTGAAGCATACTTTTTGGCCATTTTAGCGTTTTGGCCGAGTTTGGCCCCCAGCCAAAATTTTTTTCCGGCTCTGGGAGGCATAAAAACTAGCTTATTTTCTTATTTTTGATTTGTACTACAAGAATATACAGTACAGCTCATTTCAAAGTGCGTTTGAAGCGAAGACCCATATCTGGCGAAATGTCGCGAGCGCACGCGAAATTCGCCAAGGCTTTGCGACATTCGTGTAGATTTTTCGCGATATGTCGTATGAAAATCTGAATTTCGCGAAGTCGCATGCGAAGTTCGCGTAACTTCGCGAAATTTCCCAAGATTTCGCGAAAAGCATTTCGCGAAATTTCTGCCACTTCGCGAAAACTCCTCGCGAACTTCGCGAAACACTTCGCGAAGTTCGCTAGCTAGGGTTTTTGTTAGCTAATTTGAGGGGTTTTCTCCATATCTACCAAAATTCTGGGTAAATATTAAATTGTAGCTTTGGTTCAAATTTTTCTCTTCGCGAAATGTCGCATAATTTACGCGATGTTGTGCGACATTTCGCGAAGTTTTCGCGAAATCTGCTAAAAGGTGTTGTGGATTTACGTCTTTTGGAGATTCCTAAATTATGAAGTTTTGGCTTGCGGATATAGAGAACACGAAAAGGAAATTAGAGCTGAGCTATTATATGTGTCACCCGCTTTTCCCGCGTGGTTCCCATCTCTGTTACGATTTTTCCCGAAAGTTTTGCTACTTTCTTTCAAGTACTTTCAAATGAAGGCAGCTTGTATGCCTTGCTATTTTAAAAATGCCGATTACTGCACCACTTGTTGCCATCGCATTCTTCTGTTCACAATATATAGTCAAGCGGGGAAACCCACTTTTTCTTTTTTGGACCAGAACTTTCGACTGGTTTGGGCTAGCACTAGTTTGATACTAACGTGTTTACGTAGGGTTTGCCCTAAGCTTTCGAATGAGGTATAGTTTGTCTCTCTAGGCCCTGTCGTTATGGAGAAATTAAAGTTTTTCGTTTCGGAAAAAACCCAATGCGGGAACAAATTCGCTATTTTTGACGAAATTGAAAGATTTGGCTTGGAATGGCATCATTCCAAATTTTGGCCACGTGGACCACACATAATGGAAAGAAGCTAGATAAAACCTATACTAATTTAATTAATAGACTCTATTAAGCACATGTATGTGTTTATTTAAGGTATCCTGCTAATGGCTACAAAAATATTCAAAATTTGAAAAATGGGTTTTTCCCCGCCGATGGGGTCTTCCCGCCAACTCTAGGATAACTTTAAGCAAGTAGGAAATAATTTGTTGTGTTTTTTCTCTAGGTCACCCCCAGGTCGCACCGGAGGGGTCAGAGCAGTATGGCATATATCATCGTGAAGCGCAACCCTTACCCTACAATACATGTACAAATAGCCGTTTTGGTCTAGGTCTTTCCAGTAGTTCAGGGTGGCCCGGCAAATTTTGTCAAATTTTGGCACTTGGACGTATTAAAATTTTCAAAAATTTCAAAGTCCCAAAAAATTTGCAAGGTAGGGGCTACAATAATCCACCCTCTAGGGTAGGTTTAGACGCTCTTCAAGATAGGCTATTAAAATCCGATATAGCTCATACAGGTAGCCCACACTGGGAGTGGGTTTTCCCCCATATTAGAATGGGTTTTCCCCCGCTTGACTATATATTCCTTTCATTTGGTGCAGAATTCCTTGAAAAAACGATCAGTTAGAAAATATGTCGTCTCAACTACTATTTATTCTGAAATTGTTTAATGAAGAAACAAGCTTTATATTTTGAAATAAATGTAAATTTTGCTGATGCTGCCAATTTCGTTTGATTTTTTGAGTTTGACCAATATCGGGTCGCCAAGTTCGATGACATAAAGTTCTAGCCAAAAACTCTAGCTAAAAACTTACCAGAAATCTAGCCCTAAAGAAGTTCCAGCCAAAATCCGAAAATGAGGATTTCCCTTATGCCTATGTATGGCCGTTCATTTTTCCATAAAGATAAACCCTGAAAATGGTAATTAATTGGCAATTGCAAAAATGCGTGTGCAGCTTTCCGATTGCTCCCATGTGTTCAGAGAAATCCGTGCTTAAAACAGCCCTGTTGACATTTTCAATATTTCTCATTTTCGCTCATGTTAGTGATCACGCAGAGTTGATGCAGGAAGCTTCCGTTGGGCACAACACACGTTGAATAGGACTACAGCTAATGCAGGTCATACCTGAGCCACTGACCACCTGCGCTGTTGAAGCTGTCAAAGTTCAGCAATCTTTGATTTGACTTTTGAACAGTTTTTGACTCTGAAAATCCATCGAGACTTTAAACTCATCCGTAAGCGAGCCATTGACGCGTATACATATACTTGACAAACCTGGGCTTATTCTACTGGGGGGGGGGTCTTGGTAGTCACGGAGACGAAGCAAACGGTTCACACAACGCCTAGCAGAGCGCAGTTCCGAGGGTCGGTGAAATGATATAGCGCGGCGGGAAAAAACCCAATCCGATATGCGAAAAAAAACCCATCGCCAGTGTGAGTCACCCATATGAGCTAGATCGGATTTTAATAGCCTATCTTAAAGAGCGTTCAAAACTACCCTAGAGGGTGTATTATTGTAGTTCCCCCTGCCTCTCAGCAAATTTTTTGGGACTTTGAAAATTTTGGAATTTTTGGTCCCAACATGGGGGTCAGGCAGGGTCAACTTTGGGGGGTCACCCTGAACTACTGGAAAGACTTAGCCCAAAACGGATTATAGTTTCACAGAGGACATGTCTCGAACATCACGATGGTGTATGCAATTTGGCTCTAATACCTGTGGTGCGACCTGGGGGTGACCTAGACTCGGCGGGAAAAAAACCCATGTGCGGGAAAAAAACCCAAATTTCAAAATGAAATTTTTGTCTAACCATTAGCAGCAAAGGAAAAATTCATGCATTTCTTAGCTCAGTAGAGCCTCCTGATTAATTTGGTATAGATTTTACCTAGGTTCGACCTTCTATGTGAGGTCCAGGTGGCCAAAATCTGAGATGGTGCCATTTCAAGCCAAATTTTCAAATTTCGCCAAAAACCGCTAATTTTTCACTAAAATAGGTCGGGTTTTGCTTTAAATGCAATAAAAACACGTTTTCTATGTGATAGGATGCTTAAACTGCAGAAATTAAGCAAATTTCAAAAATTTCCAAAATTTGCCTATGTTTACGTGTTAAACATACGAAATTTTGAAAAGTCAATTTTACATGATTTTTTGCAAAAATATTGATATTTTATGACTCAGATGTACTAAAAATGACCCGCTCTTTCGAATGGTATAGTCAAAACCGTTCTGGCGTGCTTGCAGCAAAAAATTCGGCTGGGTTTTTTTCCCGCCCATGGGTTTTTCCCGCATTGGGTTTTTTCCCATCGGTTTGGTCGAAAATTTCTCACCAACCGTAAGTGATAGAGAGACGTTTTATGGCTCATTTTGAAGCTCTTCGCAAGGCCTCATGGTAGTTATCGTTAGATTTTCGATTTGTCGCTTAATAAAAAAGTTACAGCCAAAATTCGAAAATTTGGGTTTTTTCCCGCCGCGCTATATTTCTCCATGACGAAAGGGCAAAACGCAAAACCATGAAAATAGTATATATAATTGGATATATATTGGAAATTCAGGCAGAGTTGCTGCAGAAAGCAACCGAACACACGCCCAATAATAGGAGTACAATTAATGTAGGCAATATATACTTGAGCCGCTGACCTGCACCACTGAAGGTGTCAAAATGCAATCAGTATACATTTGATTTGATTTTTGATCAGTTTTTGATTTTTAAAATCTATTTTCACTCTTACTTCTTGATGGTGGTATGTTTTTGTGTAGTGATTTTTGAAACGCAAACCTTTTGCAAGTTTTACAAGAAAAAGTGGGTTTTTCCCCGCTTGACTATATATATCGTGAACAGAAGAATGCGATGGCAACAAGTGGTGCAGTAATCGGCATTTTTAAAATAACAGTTTTCCGAAAAAAAAGCAAGGCATATAAGCTGCCTTCATTTGAAAGTACTCGAAAGAAAGTAGTAAAAACTTTCGGGAAAAATCGTAACAGAGATGGGAACCACGCGGGAAAAGCGGGTGACACATATAGTTCAGCTCTAATTTCCTTTTCGTGTTCTCTATATCCGCAAGCCAAAACTTCATAATTTAGGAATCTCCAAAAGACGTAAATCCACAACACCTTTTAGCAGATTTCGCGACAACTTCGCGAAATGTCGCACAACATCGCGCAAATTATGTGACATTTCGCGAAGAGAAAAATTTGAACCAAAGCTACAATTTAATATTTACCCAGAATTTTGGTAGATATGGAGAAAACCCCTCAAATTAGCTAACAAAAACCCTAGCTAGCGAACTTCGCGAAGTGTTTCGCGAAGTTCGCGAGGAGTTTTCGCGAAGTGGAAGAAATTTCGCGAAATGCTTTCGCGAAATCTTGGGAAATTTCGCGAAGTTACGCGAACTTCGCATGCGACTTCGCGAAATTCAGATTTTCATACGACATATCGCGAAAAATCTACACGAATGTCGCAAAGCCTTGGCGAATTTCGCGTGCGCTCGCGACATTTCGCCAGATATGGGACTTCGCTTCAAACGCACTTTGAAATGAGCTGTACTGTATTATTTATTTACGAAAATAGAGTTATCTTGCAGTTACAATAATAATAAATTATAGATACAATTTAAACCGTCATTTGCAACCTAACACCTCGGTACGGTTGAAAATATTGTTAGTTAAGGTATATAGTCAAGCGGGAAAAAAAACCCACTCGCCAATGCGGGAAAAAAACCCACCCCCAGTGTGGGCTTACCGGTATGAGCTATCTAGGATTTTAATAGCCTATCTTGAAGAGCATCCAAAATAACCCTGGAGGGTGTATTATGGTTGCTCCCACTGCTTCCCTGCAAATTTTTTGGGACTTTGAAATTTTTGGAAATTTTGGTCCGACCAAGTGCCGAAATTTGGCAAACTTTGCCGGTCCACCCTGAACTACTGGAAAGACTTAGACCAAAGCGGATTATATGTACCTGTAGGGCATCGGTTGCGCTTCATGATGATATATGTCACACTGCTCTGACCCCTCCGGTGCGACCTGGGGGTGACCTGGAGTTGGCGGGAAAAAACCCACGGCGGGAAAAATCCCACTTTTCAAAATTAATTTTTTTTTCTAACCATTGACCGGAAAGGTCAAACCAATACATACATTTGTTTAATAGAGCCTATAGATTAAATTGGTATAGGTTTTACCTGGGTTCGTACTGTTATGGGTGGTCCAGGGGGTCTAAATCGAACACGGTGCCATTTCAAGCCAAAATTTCAATTTTGACCAAAAATGCTTATTTTTGCCTTAAAATGGGTCTAGTTTGGCTCTAAATACAAGAAAAACACGTTTTCTACACGATAGGATGCTTAAACTGCCGAAAATAAACAATTTTAAAAAATTTCCAAAATTTGCCTATGTTTATGTGTTAAAGATACAACATTTTCAAATGACCATATGACCTCAATTTTAATACAAAAACTAATATATTTTGATGCAGTTGTACTAAAAACAACCCGCTCTTTCATTTGGAATGGTTAGAAATGCTCCTGGCAGCTTGCCAAAAATTTTTTGGGGTGGGTTTTTTTCCCGCATATGGGTTTTTTTTCCCGCATTGGGTTTTT
>JASAND010030032.1:0-16078 GCA_030248195.1 Trissonchulus latispiculum | reverse complement strand
GAAAAGTGATAATTAGGTATAACTAATTAACGGGAAGGAATTAAGAGCTAATATTTACATTTTTGAAATCTCCAGGCCAAGAGCTTTCGAATGATACCAAACTTGCCCGGAAAAAATGAACTTTGAAAAAATCGACTTTCTCTTACGGGTTTGAAAGTGGGGTTTTTTCTGTATTCAGCATGATTTTTGTCAATCTTGTGTTAACTCGATTTTTCGAACGGCCCATAGGAAAAATTTTTCTATACTATTTTTTTAATATCTAGGCAATGGTACTTAGCAAGTTTGTTTTTTCCGAATTTCGATCTGGTTCGATTTTTATAGATGGTCAAAAATGGAAGAAATAGCGTTTTTGGACACCTTCAAGCTGAAAAATTTCTAAGTCCGAAAATTTGAAAATAGTCTAAAAACGGGCAAAAACAGCGTTTTTCGGCCTCGGGGTGGTACCCATATATAGTAAATCGGGGTCGCTGAACACGATGAGCATAGTGCCGGCACCGTATCTCGCCTGGTTCATCTGGTTCAACTGGTTCAAAGTTGAACCAGTTCCTGGTTCAAGCTACTGGAGATAGCTAGAAGGCTGAAATTTTGCATACAAAGGTTATTGGGCACGGGGAATTCACTGGTGGTGTTACTTTGGTGATCCGACCCATGGCCAGATCTGGTTCAACTGGTTCAAAATTGAACCAGTTCCTGGTTCAAGCTACTGGAGATAGTTGGAAGGCTTAAATTTTGCATACAAAGGTTATTGGGCATGGGGAATTCACTGGTGGTGTAACTTTGGTGATCCGACCCATGGCTGGCCAGATCTGGTTCAACTGGTTCAAAATTGAACCAGTTCCTGGTTCAAGCTACTGGAGATAGTTGGAAGGCTGAAATTTTGCATACAAAGGTTATTGGGCGTGGGGAATTCACTGGTGGTGTTACTTTGGTGATCCGACCCATGGCTGGCCAGATCTGGTTCAACTGGTTCAAAATTGAACCAGTTCCTGGTTCATGCTACTGGAGATAGTTGGAAGGCTGAAATTTTGCATACAAAGGTTATTGGGCATGGGGAATTCACTGGTGGTGTTACTTTGGTGATCCGACCCATGGCTGGCCAGATCTGGTTCAACTGGTTCAAAATTGAACCAGTTCCTGGTTCAAGCTACTGGAGATAGTTGGAAGGCTGAAATTTTGCATACAAAGGTTATTGGGCCTGGGGAATTCACTGGTGGTGTTACTTTGGTGATCCGACCCATGGCTGGCCAGATCTGGCTCAACTGGTTCCAAATTGAACCAGTTCCTGGTTCAAGCTACTGGAGATAGTTGGAAGGCTGAAATTTTGCATACAAAGGTTATTGGGCATGGGGAATTCACTGGTGGTGTAACTTTGGTGATCCGACCCATGGCTGGCCAGATCTGGTTCAACTGGTTCAAAATTGAACCAGTTCCTGGTTCAAGCTACTGGAGATATATAGTTGGAAGGCTGAAATCGTGCATACAAAGGTTATTGGGCATGGGGAATTCACTGGTGGTGTAACTTTGGTGATCCGACCCATGGCTGGCCAGATCTGGTTCAACTGGTTCAAAATTGAACCAGTTCCTGGTTCAAGCTACTGGAGATAGTTGGAAGGCTGAAATTTTGCATACAAAGGTTATTGGGCATGGGGAATTTACTGGTGGTGTAACTTTGGAGATCCAACCCATGGCTGGCCAGATCTGGTTCAACTGGTTCAAAGTTGAACCAGGTCCTGGTTCAAGCTACTGGAGATAGCTGGAAGGCTGAAATCTTGCATACATGGAATTTGTGATTGCTGCTACCAGTTATGGCAGCGTTCCCAAAAACTAGACGGAGGACAAGTAGGAAAAATGCTCCTTGCAGTCGCATGAAAAAGTTAATATGAGCTATGATGGTCAACATTTAAATGTGTCAAGGACAAATATGAGCCAACATCTAAATAAGTAGAGGACAAGATGTAAACGGCTAATCTGAGCCGCTACGTTTCTCTTGGGCTCATATTGACGCGACTAAAATGGCAAACATAGATACAGTTTACGGTTAGCATATAAGCATCAGTGTTTATAAACGATTTGATTGGCTTGGGAATATATTGAATTAATGTGATGATTGCGATGATAACTTCAAATGTGATTTCTCAGGATTTCACAACATAAGTTCCACATTTTCGTTTCTTCATTAGATTGGACTTCGGTTTCGTTTTGTTGACTTACTTGGATGTAGCGGTGGAGAAGAAAACATTTACGTACAGCTTTGCAAAATTAATGTTTATGCGTCCTTATTCATGCAAGCCATTTCAGTGTTGGATTGAAAGTAAGCAAAAGCTAAATGAGCGTCAATATGAGCCCAAGAGAAACGTAGCGGCTCATATTAGCCGTTTACATCTTGTCATCTACTTATTTAGATGTTGGCTCATATTAAACGTTTTAAATCTTGTCCTTGACACATTTAAATGTTGACCATCATAGCTCATATTAACTTTTTCATGCGACTGCAAGGAGCATTTTTCCTACTTGTATATATATATATACGTATATATTACAATTTTATTTTACTTTCTTTTATAAGACGAAATTAAAATAATTTTTTTGAAAATTACTGTTCTTGTACAAATTTCGTATTGTAATCATCTATTCGGCTATGAACTTAGGTAACATCAGACACAAAGCTGGCCTTGTTTATGACATTGACTGTTAATTGCTTTGTATATTACTACTTTCTACTACTTCCGTATTATAATTGCTTTGTTATTGGAGTTTTCTGATTAAAATGCAAATGGTTTCTGTACCTATATAAATTTTCATCCATTAAACATTAATATTCATAACAAACAACGATACATTAGACATTATTAAAAATTCTAAACATTCTAGGTAATGCAATAGCGCCGCACGCGAAAATTTTTAAATAAATCATTCTAGTTAGAAGAGAATCGCAGTTTTTCAAAAAGTTTAACAAAATTTTTGAAAATTTGAATAAAATTTTGCTTTTGATAATAGGCTAAAATTGGTTCCGGTTCCGGTATATATATACGTTTTCAAAAACCGGAACCGGAACCGGAATTCCGGTCGATCCCTAAATATATATATATACTGGCTTATTTTTACTGGGAGGGGTGAGGGGCGACCTCCCCCCCCCATTCGAGGTTCCCCCCATGAAAAGCCCCCCATAAATTTCGACCTCCACCCCCCATAACCCCCCCGTAACCCAAAAAATTGCCAATTTTTACCCTAAATTTTCGAAAAATTTTCCGGCTTTCGGATTTTTAACGAAATTTTCACTATTTTAGCGTAAAAACACCTAAAATTAGTCATTTTTTAGCGATTATTGGCTTTTTTGCACAATAAACGTAAAAAATTTGCAAAATTTTTCCAAAAATATGCCCCCCATTTTTGGTGAGCCATGGGGGGGGGCAACTTCGAGCCCCCCCCCATATATTTTGGCCTAAAAATAAGCCAGATTAGATATGGAATTATAGGGGGGCGCGATAGCGCTCCCCCTATAATATGGGTATAAAAGGCTCAGCGCGGCCCTTAGAGACCCGTTCGAGCACCGTGCCAGCTAAATACTCAACCAAAATAGACAAATTTGGTATCGTTGGAATCAGCACAACGAGTACAACAAGTATCAAAAAAGTTTTGGTCAAAATTTTCAACTTTGAAAATGTTCGCTTCCGGACAAGTTAGGTCCGTTTGTTTTTTTCTGTGTAAGTCACGCTTGGAAAAATGCAATTTTGTGCAGAGGTGTTTGAAAGATGTGGACGTTTTCAGCCGGAAAGGTTTATATTTTCTGAATGCCGATATGGTCCCATGTGCCCCGCGCTATATTTTTTCGCTGCCCGGCCCGGCATGCCACCTGTGCGGCCGGCCAAATGTGGCCAAACGGCGTTTTTGGTCAAAAAAGGCCAATTTTGTGTCACGGCCACAGGGCTCAGGGAACAAGTTAGAGAGACGCGGCTTGCTGCATAAGAGACTTTGGGATTGGTAGCGTGTCATAACGTTGGCCGATTTTTGATTTAAGTCCTGGACCGTTCTGGCGGCCGGTCCAAAGTTTAGTCGGTCCAAATGGCCATTTCCAAGTCCCAACTCCATTGAAAATAGTCAAAATAGGCCTAAATATGCTGTTTTGGGCCATAGAGTGGGACGCATATTATGGTTATCGGGGTCGCTGAACACGATGAGTACAATTGCAGCGCGGTGCGGTGCTGCTATCGTGTTGCACTGTTATGCAGCAACCATAGAACGCTGGCTGTAGACTTACTGTAAACGGTTAAACATATTAAATTAGGTGTGTAGATAGCTTGGACATGACAAATTAATATATTTACATTGACAGTATATATAGCTTGCATCTAGTTACGCTGCAGTAGAGTGCTGTTAAAGTACAGCACGGCCTATAACTAGCCACAGCTAAGTTGCAATCGTCTGAAATTTTGCGTATAACTGCAGAAGAGCATTAAAAATCGTGCCGTATAAGTTCCCGCCATTGGCAGTTTAATTTGCATCTGGTTGCGCTGCAGTAGGGTGCTACTGAAGTACAGCACGGCCTATAACTAGCCACAGATAAGTTGCAATCGGCTGAAATTTTGCATATAACTGCGGAAGAGCATTCGAAATCGTTTCATATAAGTTTCCTTCATTGGCACTATAATTTTGCATCTCGTTGCGCTGCGGTTGTGCTGCGTAAGTATATATATACAGCACGGCCTATAACTAGCTAGGTTTTAAAACGTTAATATGGGAGGGGCGGGTTGTAAATGCCAAGAGGACTAGGTTAAAAGCAAGAATATGGACCAGCTTCGTTGAACAACCCATACTCGCGGTTACTCATGTTCCACTCCACACTTGCATATTTCAGCTTTCCAGCTGGTTTTGAAATGTTAAGCTTATTTCAAATTCGGTAAGGTGGAATGAAGATGGACAGCGGGGACACAGAAGAATAACACAGAACATGGTCAAAGTGAAACTTTTTGTTTGGACTCAGCTGACAACCTATGCTATAGCACCCATCTTTTAGGACATTGATTGTAGCCGTAGACTCTATGCTGCGACCTAGGCAGAAGGTCAAAACTTGAAAATGGTCATCGTCACCCCACCACACCTTACCGTCTATACACAAACAACGCTGTTATAGTTAAAGCGTTGTATTGTGCACTGTCAGTGCAGAATCTGCTATGTTATGTCCAGTCTATGTTGTGTTGCATTAAGTTAGTGCGAATACAGTTTTGACTCTACTTTATTATTGAGCACAACTACATAATAGTAATAGCTGCAAAGTCGAGCTGACGAATTGTTAGACATTTATTGAAGGATTGCCGCAAGCATTTTTGTCTGGGCAGTTTCCGGCAATATGGATTGTTCAGCGAAGCTGGTCCATATTCTTGCGCTTTTAACCTAGTCCTCTTGGCATTTACAACCTGCCCCTCCCATGTTAACGTTTTAAAACCTAGTCCTATTGCCGCTTGAAACCTAATGTCACCCACATTGCATTTTTCATGCTCCATCGGAGCATTTTTATCCTTGTATATATATATATATATATAGGTTTTTCGGGTCGCTGAGCTCGAATTTGGCATTAGCTTTGCCCAAGCGGTTGCCCCAGAGGCATTTTACAAAAGTTGATATATATAGTAGGGATGGGCGCGGAAAAAAAAGGACTGGAAAAAAAGGTTTTTTCCGTTTTTTTCCATTTTTTTCCGATGGGGTGGAAAAAAATGGAAAAATATTCCTAACGTTATTTTGACGATTTTTACAATGAAATATCATGTTTTCTGAGCTTTTCCAGCAATTTCACACTATTTACAACCTTTTCCGTGGGTCATAGTAGGTGGGGGTATGGTAAATCTGACGAAATTGTATTTGGGTTTTTTTGACGCATCGGAAAAAAATGGAAAAATATTCGGGACATGTTCTGAAAGTTTATTTATGACCTCAGAACATTAAGAAAGTATCAAAAATAGTGTTTAATGAGGTAAGAATACGATATTCATAAATTCGAGCTAATTTTAGGATTTGACATTTTTTCCTTTGGAATGTGAAAATGATTGCATAACTCAGGTAGAGTTAATACTTCCATACATAACAGTGGACTGTTCAACCAAAACTGCTAAAATATCTGGAATTGTTTACTTTACGAAGCGCGTTATCTACGAAAACCACAAACTAGGTCTAGTATAGCCGCCAAGGTATAGAGAAGTCACCTGTCCTTTGCGTTACAGCGTCACCCGCTGAAAATATTTGATTACTATAATCAATACTGGAACCTTTCTAAGCGCTTGTGCTATTGCATTACCCCTGTGGGGCTACTAAATATCGTGAAAACTGCTTCTGTGCATGCAAAAACATGAAATAACGCAACTTTTAGCACATTGTGTAATTTTGGAGTGACCGGAAAAAAAAGGAAAAAAATGGAAAAAAAATGGAAAAAAACCGGAAAAAAAGGTTTTTTCCGGCAATCTTTTTTTTCCGGAAAAAAAACCAACCCTAATATATAGTGATTTTTCTTTTGTGAATTTGTTCACAAAAAATCACCCGCCGGTGGCGAAGCCAGAAGACGTGGCAGGAAATCCAATATATATACGTATATATTCGCTGTATTCACCTGTCCCCGCGGATGCGGGGGCCAGTGCTGCAGCAACTTTTCTTCGCCATCGGTCGCGATCTTCGGCAATTGTCAGCATCTCACGAAAAGGATCATTTTTCCACCATTTCCAGGGCAGTTCTCTGAAGGCATGCTCCATTTCCTTGACGACAACGCGGGCCCACGTATCAAATGCTCTTCCTCGGGGCCGTTTCCAGTCAGCTGGGATGTTGGATGTCAGGCATATCTTTGGAAGTCGCTGTAGGTCTATCCGGAGGACATGTCCTAACCACTGCAATCTGCGCCTTCTTACAATCTTGTCTGCCGGTTGGGAACGGTGACAAGACTGATGAATTATGGAGGTTCGGATTCTATCATTTTTGCTTACGCCCAGAAGTCGACGCAAACATAGGTTTTCAAAAGTTCTCAGAGCGACGGCATCCACATGCTTGGTAACCCACGTCTCGCACCCATCAGTAAGGTGGGCATAACTGCCGCGTTAAAAACGACAAGCTTTGTCTGCAGACTGACAGTAGGTTTCGACCACAGGCATTTATGGAAGGACGCAAAGGAACGAGTTGCCTTGGCGATTCTGTTCCTTATCTCTGAGCCAGCGTCGCCAGTAGCTGTTAAGACAGATCCAAGATAGTAGAACTCACGAACAGCTTCTAGCGGGGATCCGTACAGGTTGACAGTTGGAGGGTCGTCGCAGCAGCAAGACATTATTTTAGTCTTTGCTGCGCTGATAATCAGACCCACCCGAGCTGCAGTAGTGGCTATGCGCGAGATCATATATATCCTGGATTTGTGGGATCGACTCAGCGAGGATAACAATATCATCTGCATAGTCCAGATCAGCAATTTGAGCAGCTCGTCTGATACAGACACTCCGTCTTCAGGAGTTAGAGCAACGGACATTACCCAGTCAACCACGTAGTTGAACCAGGATGGGAGAGCACTGATCCTTGGCGTACCCCGGTCTTGATGGCAAAAGAATCCGATAACTGACAGTCGCTGCGGGCTTTACAGTTAGAATCCGCATAAAGCAGTTCGATGAGCCTGACAAGCTTTACCGGAACACCTTCTGCGGTCATAATTGAGAAAAGAGCAGCTCGATCGATGGAGTCGAAAGCAGCTTTAAAATCGATAAACGCGGCGACCGTCGGTTTTCGGAGCTCATGCCGGCGCTGAAGAATTTGACGTAATGTGAAGATTTGATCCACGCATCCTCGTCCTGGGCGAAAACTAGCTTGGTTTTCTCTGATCAAGCTCATTGCATTTCATCCGAAATCTGTTGAATATGACTATCTCAAAGATCTTAAGTGCAATGCACAGTAAGAAAATTCCTCTGTAGTTGCTACAGCAGCTTCGGTCCCCCTTCATATGGATCGGGGCGATTACAGCAGTCCTCCAGCTCTCCGGGATCCTTTCATAGTGCCACACTAAAGCAAACAAGTGCACAAGCTCATCGATAACTGGGCTTATTCTAGTGGGGGGGGGGTGGGGGCCAAGGCCCACCGAACTGTACTCTCACAGTTACGAACTGGTAAATCCCTCCTTCTAGCACGATCCAGCTGGCTGTCTCTCCCACCCCCCTCTACCCTGACCATTACATGCGCAAGGGGTGTACTCAGGGTCTACCAGGTACACCCTAATTTCTGGGGAGTGGGGGGACCGCGCAGCGCGAGCAAAGCGTGCGCTGTTCATGATGTCAACGTTGCGCAATTTAGCAGGAATTATTCTGAATGGTTCAGAAAAACCTAACAAAAATTCTGTCGTATGCAAGTATTATATATAGTTTTAATGACACTGGCAAGCAGATTACAATGTGCGAATTGAGTGCAAAAGGAGTGAGAAATTGAAGACGGCTGTATATATTTGCTGTTATATATATGTTTTCGTTGCTATTCTACCTACCTTTGCCTCGTCACGCCAGCCCCCCTCCCGTTGGTATATATTTTCTGGTAAATCCTGTGAAGGGAGACCTTGCCCATGTATGGCCCTGACTGCCTACAGGAAGAAGAAACGCTCGAGAATTTGATCTTGAGCTGTCCCAGGAAATCGTTAACCCGGCGTACCCACCTCGACTGCTCCCAAGGCCTGGCCGTCCTGTGGTATGACCCTTCCGGGGTGTTGGACTTTCTCCGGGGTACCGGCGCCTTTAGCCGGCTATATGGTATCACCGATTGGCCCCAGATATGATGATGATGATGATGATGATAACGGTTTGTCTCCAGGATGAGGAAACTTTGGAACATCTTCTCCTGGAGTGCCCTGCTAAAGATAATCCCCGGAGGCTCCACCTTGACTGCAGCAATGGATTGGCTGTCCTCTGGGAATCCCCAAGGGGAGTTGTGGACTTCCTAAGGGGTACCGGACGTCTCTAGTCCGGCTATATGGATTCGCACCGCCAGGCCCCACCGATGATGATGATAACGGTTCAGAAAATAATACATTGCTGGCTTTTTCCTAGGCAAAAATTTCTGGTGGGGGAAGTTTGGGTGGCCTTCCCCCACAAGGTCTGGGGGGCACGGATGTATATATGGGGAGAAGAAACCGTTTTCAAAAATGCATAAAAAATAGAGATTTTTGCTGGGGGGGGGTAGGCCCGAATCCTTGGGGGCGACCCTTGTCTGGGGGGAACCGATTTCTGGGAAGGGGCTGCCCCCACCCCCTTCCCCCTGTAGGAAGAAGCCAGCATTGCTGCAGCAAAAATGTACCGCTAATTCAGTATAAACAAAACAATTTCACTCCCTACATTTTTGGTCAGACTTTAGTTAGACAGTTGTGTGCATGCTAATAAACTGTGAGCCCGGACTAATAGGATACAACAGAACTATCGCAAATAAAGCATGCTAATGTAATAAATCGATATTAATGCGCATGGACTAATTTTGGAAATTAATATTGTTTGCTATTGAATGTGAAGTATATATCTCAGGTAGATTTATGTACAGTATAGCTCAAAACAAAGTTAATTTTTTGTGATGTTCGCAAACTCCGCGAACTTCGCAAAGCAAGCGACATTTCGCTAAACTTAGAGAAGTTCGCGAAAAAGTTGGCGAACTTCGCGAAATCGTTGGCTAGCTAATTTGAGGGGTTTTATCCCTATCGACTAAAAATTCGCTAAAAAATTTTAAAATCTATTTTGGAATCAAGATTTGGTTCCTTCGCGAAGTTCGCTACGGTTTAGCGAAGTTCGCATAATTTCGCGAAATTCTCCAAAATTTTAGCGAAATACGCGTAGATTTTAGAGAAGTTCGCCAACGTTTTGCGAAGTTCGCGAAGATTTTAGCGAAGTTCCTTTAAACTTCGCTAAAATCTTCGCGAAATTCGTTAAAATCTTGGCGAATTTCGCAAAATTATGCGAACTTCGCTAAACTTTAGCGAACTTCGCGAAAGCACCAAATCTTGACTCTAAAATTAGATTTTAAATTTTTTTGCAAATTTTTGGTAGATATGGAGAAAACCCCTCAAATTAGCTAGCCAACGATTTCGCGAAGTTCGCCAAGGTTTTCGCGAACTTCTCTAAATTTAGCGAAATATCGCTTGCTTCGCGAAGTTCGCGGAGTTTGCTAACTTCGCAAAAAATTAACTTTGTTTTGAGCTATACTGTAATAACCTCATGCCTAACAGTGGAGTGTTGAACAAAACTGTTAAAACGTCTGGATTTGTTTACTGCTGATCAATCTGGATCGATATCCGGTCGATCCCTGCTTCGTACACATACATATTAAACTCGATGTGCCCTACAATTTATGCATGAGATCTGCGCAGGATCTGCTCAGCATATTTTACACTGTCTCCAGAGACTTTTGACGCATGCTCATTGCCGTGCGACCCCTTTGATAGGATACGTTACGTATATACATAATATTATTGGAAGAATATAACATGCAATCTCATCCATAGTAACAAAGTAACATGTATTATATATATATATCCGTCAGTGTCTTTTTTACCTGCATGGACTGATATGCGTACACATATTCCTGTTATATACGTATACACCTGGTTATTCTAGCTCCGACTCATATGAAATTTATGAGTTGTGGTAAATGTGCATATATGGGCTAGGCACAGGTTAACCAGGTCTGAACAAGGCATTGGTGTACTTACAGTTATGTTGATACAGGCTACATTTTGCAGCCGCCCTAATGCATTAGATCAATTTTATCTCTCTTTTTTTAATTATAATGGAATAGGAAGGTCTACGTAAATATCTGGGTTTTCTTTAGTGCGGGGGGGGGTTGGGCGCCCCCCCCCCCCACTTTTCGGGTGCCTAACCCCACTCGACCCCTTCCCCTCCACTCGTTCCCCCCTCTTTTGGGCTTGTTATTGCTTGCAAATTGGCTCCCCCACTTTCCCCCCACTTTTTTTCGCCTAGAGAAACCCTGAATATTAGGGCTCGACCGAAAATTCAAATAACCGGAACCGGAACTGGCTTTAAAAAAACCGGAACCGGAACCAGCTCTTTATCACTTCAAAAATCGAAAATTTTTTCTGGCGTTATGAACAATTTTTTGCTTTTTTGTAGCTACTAGAACATCGTAATAACGTTTGAATTGTATTATAATTATTTGAATAAATGAACATGACATTTGCAATTTATTATGAGAATCTTGTCTTATACATGTTATGTAGGGGCGCGATACTTTTGGCTAAATATACAACGTATATATATATATATATGCGTTTTTCTGTTTGAACTTAATAGAAATCGTTCAGGTATATTTAAGTGCCCCGCGCTAATATTTGGTGGTGGGTCTCGAATTTGGGGGGGGGGAATTCCCCCCCATCCCCCCCTGGCTACGCGCCTGGTTCTGTGGGTGGGTGCTCCCCCAGTGGGTCCGGTGGGGGTCAAAATATATATATATATACAAATTAGGGATCGGCCGGAATTCCGGTTCCTGTACTTTTTGGTTCCGGTTCCGGTTTTTGAAAACGTACCGGAACCGGAACCAATTTTAGCCTATTATCAAAAGCTAAATTTTATTAAAATTTTCAAAAATTTTATCAAACTTCTTTAAAACGTTTTGAAAAAACTGTGATTCTCTTATAACCAGAATATGATTTATTCAACAATATTCGCCTGCGGCGCTATTGCATTACTTAGAATGTTTCGAATTTGTAATAATAATGTCTATTGTACTGTTGTTATGAATATTAATATACCTATTATAAAACAAAAATAATACTTAATAACTCAGATTAGATAGCACAAGAGTCTTGTGATAAGACCGCCGAAACTTTTAAACTTAAGTAGTGGTTGAGATACCTAATGCTGAATTGAAATTATTGAAGCCTTACCGTCGACCTATATGCTATTTCAAAATTATAGAGTGCGCTGTTGTATAATCAAATGTCAGTTTTAGCTTAAATTTAATCTTTTTAATTGTTTAAATCGAGACTGGACTTTAAATCTCGGACTACATGAGTTTATTGCTCTTTGTTTAGTATTTAATCCAGTGCTCATATCAACAGAATTACTAAAAAATTATGGATTGAACAAATAGCAATGGTTTTTAAAAATCTTTTGAAGAAACGTCATTTAAAATTTAAAAATCCTGATGAAGCTAGCCGAAAGGAAGAAATTTCGTTTAATTCTGTTTAATCTAATAATTTACTGGCTTTTTCCTAGGCAAAAATTTCTGGGGGGGAAGTCTGGGGGGGGGGGCTCGGATTTCTGGGGGGGGGAGAAAAATTTTTCAAAAAATGCCTAAAAATAGCTATTTTTTGCTGCTGAGCTAAAAAATCAACTAATTTTAACTTAGATTTAAGCTTAAAATAGCTAAAAAATGGGTAAAAATAAGTAAAAATCCGGCGAAGCCGGAAAAATTTTTCAAAATTTACCCTGAAAACCCTATTTTTCCGGGCATTTTACAGTTCTGGGGGGGGAAGGCCCGAATCCTGGGGGGGCGACCCAAGTCTGGGGGGGACCGAATTTCTGGGGAGGGGGGGGGCCACCCCCCCCCCCCCTGTAGGAAAAAGCCAGATGTAATTTAATGGATAATGGAGAAATTGTGCATTTCGACTTTCTTTGAAACTTGTGAAAAATACATATTTTAGGAGGTTATATATATGCTTAATGGATGAAAATTTGTATATATATTTCAACCATTTGCATTTTAATCAGAAAACTCCAATAACAAAGTAATTATACTGAGATGTAATAACAAGCTAAGGAATTAAAAGCCGATGTTCTAAACAAGTCCAATTTTGTATAGCTGATGTTATCTAAGTTTATAACCAGATTAGATTTTACAATACAGAATTTGTACAAGAACAGTACTTTTCAGAAAAATTTTAATTTTGTCTGAGGTACACAAAGAAAAAAAGTAAACTAAAATGGTAATAAATATCTTTTGTTTTCTAAAAATGTAAATGGCATAATTATTTTTATTTTGGGTTTTGAAAATGCTGCAACTTTTCCTAGCGCTCTAGTAAAGTTAAATGAACTTTTTGATTATGACTAGAAATTATCAGACAAGCCAGATAAAAACTAAACATGTTTCTGACTTATTTTGCCGAAAGCTGTAAAGAGCAGTTTCTGGTGCTCGCAAAAATTTCGTGGAATCAGTTTCTATCTACTTATTTAGCTTAATTGAAAATTCGGTTTAACTACTTAAGAAATTAAATTTTATTTGCCAGTAAATCTTTAACAGTCAACTTGCATTCGATTAAATTATTCATCGAAATTCGTATATAGAATGTAAAAATATAGATGCTGCTTATTCATCGAAAATGTGCTCGAATAATATATATAACTATAGCATATTCATACCGTGTATAATTCATTTTAAATTTTAAATTTTAATTTTAAAGCTATAATGTAGTAACGTTGAACTATGCTGTAAGACAAAAATCTCTTAATAAATTGCAAATTTCATGTTCCTGCATTGAAATAACTATATAAAATATAATTCAAACGTTATTACAATGTTCTAGTAACTACAAAAAAGAGAGAATTGTGCAAAAATTGTCCAAAACGTTAGAAAAAATTTTCGATTTTTGTAGTGTTGAAGAGCTGGTTCCGGTTCCGGTTTTTTAAAGCCAGTTCCGGTTCCGGTTTTTTGGAGTTCCGGTCGATCCCTAATACAAATATTTAACAGACATGAAAATTATAATTTAGGTACGTATAATTCAAGTCAAATAGCCAGATTCGCGCCGAAGGCGCGAAAACTTGTTAATGATATAGGAAATGCTTTAAATTTTGTAGTTTGTTTCTGTTTCTGCTAAATTTAAACGCGGGCGTAAAATTTTTTGCCCAATGTTTTCCAGGGGGGGCAAAATAATTTCGGGGAGAGCGGCCGCCCCCCCCCGCCTTATCTACGCTTGTGCTGTATATATAGTATATATTTGCATATAGAGTGTATTATGTAGGAGCGCGATAGCGCCCCTACATAATATGGGTGTAAAGGCGTCTGCGCGGACCCCTGGAGACCGTGTTGGCCTGGAGCCAGCTAATTAGAGGTCCGGGAGGGGTAAAAATGTTACCATCGTAAAGTACTCGAGTAGTACTACAAGTATCACCATACTTTTGGTTCGAATTCGAAACTTCAAATTTTTGCACTTGGCAACAGTTTGGTTTTGTTTTTCTAGGTGAATTACGCTTTTCGGAAGTGCATTTTCTAGCGAAGTGTTGGAACGTTGTGGGCATTTTGGTCCAATACTACTGTTATATGTTGGTAGACAGTATCCCCCCATGCTACCTTTTTTTGGTCATTTTGGCACCTGGCCAATTTTGGCTCTGCCAAGGCCCCAAAGTCGGACTTTCGCTATTTTGGCACTTCGGTTGTGGTGGACTTTTTTTCACAGGCTAGCAGCTAGATCGGTTTGGTTTATTTTATTTGAATATTTCGGCCAATGCACACAAAGTAACGAGGGGGATTTTTTAATTTCACTCTGCAGCTTTCAGGAGATGGGCCCAAAGTTTGCATTTTTTGTCCTGTTTTGGCGAAAAGTTTCTAAGTCCCACTTTTACTAGAAATGGCCTAAGTCACTAAAAATGGCGTTTTTCCGCCTTGGGGTGGTACCCATATATAGTAAATCGGGGTCGCTGAAAACGATGAGCATACTGCTGAGGTCGGTGGATGTGACCCCTGACCCCCAGGGCCTGCGGGTCGGGGGTCAGGTGGGGTTTAAAAATGAAAGTCTTCAAAGGTGGTTATGTTTGGTATCAAATGAAAGCCCCTGGCGAGGCGATCAACTTTTGTCATTATGCCACCCACAAAAAATGGCCACACCGACCTGTGGGTGGGTGCCCCACCTACTGTGGGTCGGGTGTGGGTCAAAAATGAAAGTCTTCAAAAGTGGTCAAGTTTGGTATGAAATGACAGCCCTTGGCCAGGCGATCAACTTTTGTCATTATGCCACCCACAAAAAGTGGCCCCACCGACCTGTGGGTGGGTGCCCCACCCACTGTGGGTCGGGTGTGGGTCAAAAATGAAAGTCTTCAAAAGTGGTCAAGTTTGGTATCAAATGACAGCCCTTGGCGAGGCGATCAACTTTTGTCATTATGCCACCCACAAAAAGTGGCCCCACCGACCTGTGGGTGGGTGCCCCACCCACTGTGGGTCGGGTGTGGGTCAAAAATGAAAGTCTTCAAAAGTGGTCAAATTTGGTATCAAATGACAGCCCCTGGCGAGTCGATCAACGTTTGTAATTATGCCACCCACAAAAACTGGCCCCACCGACCTGTGGGTGGGTGCTCCACCCACTGTGGGTCGGGTGTGGGTCAAAAATGAAAGTCTTCAAAAGTGGCCAAGTTTCGTATCAAATGAAAGCCCTTGGCGAGACGAACAACTTTTGTCATTGTACCACCCACGAAAGGTGGCCCCATCGTCGTGTCGGTGGGTGCCCCACCCCCAGTGGGTCCGGTGGGGCTCAAAAATGAAAGTCTTCGAAATTGGTCAAGTTTGGTATCAAATGAAAGCTCTTGGCGAGACGAACAACTTTTGTCATTGTACCACCCACGAAAAGTGGCCCCATCGTCCTGTGGGTGGGTGCCCCACCCCCAGTGGGTCCAGTGGGGGTCAAAAATGAAAGTCTTCAATACTGGTCAAGTTTGGTATCAAATGAAAGCTCTTGGCGAGATGAATAACTTTTGTCATTGTACCTCCCACGAAAAGTGGGCCCACCGACCTGTTGTGGGTGGGTGCCCCACCCCCAGTGGGTCCGGTGGGGCTCAAAAATGAAAGTCTTCGAAACTGGTCAAGTTTGGTATCAAATGAAAGCCCTTGGCGAGACGAACAACTGTTGTCATTGTACCACCCACGAAAAGTGGCCTCATAGCCATAGTCCTGTGTACTGTAAATGCGCTGCGGGATGCTCGGCTCCTTCTTAACTCTATATATAATCTCACTGGAAACGCATCCATCATTAAGCCGGAAAATTAAGCTATGCCAACCAATCATAGGGGTCGCGGTAGCGACCCCTATAATATGAGTGAAAATGGTCGAATGACCGTGTAAAACAAGGCTGCGCAGAAGCTGCGCAGAT